>JAXCHB010000257.1:1672500-1882500 GCA_036926305.1 Uropetala carovei | reverse complement strand
GCATGAGAACTTTGCTACCAAGAGAGAGAGAGAGAGAGAGAGAGAGAATCGAACGAGATAGTCGGCGAAAAAACAGGGGCGGTTTGTTCCTCTGGATTCTTCTATTTTTACCGTGAGGGAAGGGGGAGAGGAAGGAGAAGGAGGGAGTGAGGAAGGAGGAGGGGGAGAGGGAGGAAAGAGGAGGGAGGAGAGAGGAAGGAGGAGGGAGAAGAGAGGAAGGAGGGGGGAGAGAGGAAGGAGGGGGAAGAGAGGAAGGAGGGGGGAGAGGAGGTGGGGGAGGGGAGGTGGGGGAGGGAGGAAGGAGGAGGGGGAGAGAGGAGGAAGGAGGGGGAGAGAGGAGGAAGGAGGGGGAGAGAGGAGGAAGGAGGGGGAGAGAGGAAGGAGGGGGGAGAGGAGGAGGGGGGAGGAGGTGGGGGAGGGGAGGTGGGGAAGGGAGGAGGTGGAGGAGGGAGGAGGTGGGGGAGGGAGGAAGGAGGAGGTGGGGAAGGAAGGGAGGAGGTGGGGAAGGAAGGGAGGAGGTGGGGGAGGGAGGAAGGAGGAGGTGGAGAATGAAGGGAGGAGGTGGGGGAGAGAGGAAGGAGGTGGGGGAGGGAGGAACGCGGATGAAATTTTTCCTCTTCTATTTCTTTGCTCACCTTTTACCCCACCCATTTCGTTCCATCCTCCCTTTTCACCTCCTCCCTCACCACCCATACCCTCACTCCTCTTTCTTTCTCTCTCTATCATCCAAGTCCTCTTCAGACCATCTCTTCTTCCCTTACGCAGCCTACGCATACAACCCCGCTCTCCCTCGAGGTCCTGTCTGTCTTATTGGCTGAGTTTGTTCTGCTCAACGACCTTTGTGCTCCGCGGAATTCTTTCATCATCCGCTATACACCGCCTCCCCCTCTCGTCATCTGTCGGTTTTTTCCACTCTCTCCTTCTCCCTTACTTACTTTTTCCGATATCGTTCGTTTTGTTCTTTTCCTTCGTACCTTTCTCATTCTATATATATTACGTCCATTGTTCTTTCCTTGCACCTCTCTTCTCCTTTGTGCCAAGGTCTTTGCTTCGTTATTTGTCTGAACTTATTCAATTTTTCTTCTCCTTAACTCCATTTGACGCTCTTTTTTATTCCCAGGAAATGTTTCTCTTTTTTAGGCTCTCTCCCCCTCTCTATCTCTGAACACGTACCTTTTGATGTCTCTTCCTTTTTATCCTTTTTAAATCTGCCTTCGTTTACCTCGCCTTTGATGCGTTAGTTTCTTTTTCATGTCTCGATTACATGCGATTTTCCTCGAAAATTTTTATCTCTGTCGAATTCGTCAATCGAGTGTTTTTTGTTATTTTCCTCGCGTTTTTTCTCTTCCAATCTTGTCGTTTTCGTCTCAATTTAACATGAAAGTTAAGTATCCGCATATGGTTACATATCTTTTTGTTTGAAAATTTCTTTTCGTTTTCCATCGTAAAACCGCTTTATTAATTGCATATAAATTAGGGTAAGATATCGCCATGTAGACTTATGATCGGTCCAAGTCATCCCATTTTTTTTGCAGGTTGAAAATATTTAGCCTATTAGCAAATCAACACCAAAATTTGCCGAGAGATTGAAAAAACCCACATTTTCCCCGCTTCAGCAAAGGGTTTCTTTCTACCACCCCGGAATATCTCTCATATATTTTTATATTTGTCCAACTCAACTCATGTAGAGCCTCTCCAAACAGGAACATTTAATTAGGATGGCCTGAGCGATTTATTTGCTTTGACCTCGTTTCTTCTTTTCTTTTACCATGATCCTGCCCTATTTCAGCCGTCCAATTTCTTACATTTTTCACTTACATATTACCTTGTGTTATTCGTAGTTTTTTTCGCGTAACAGACATCCTTTGGCAAGAAAAGGCCATATATTTTCTATTTTCTCCTATATTGTCGCGTGTGTTGTTTTTTTTTAAGCTAACACGCGTATAATTCTGTCTCCGGAATATATTACGCGTCGTGTTTCGCTCTATAAATCCTTAAATTACACAGCGACACAGTTACATTATTTCTATGTACAACGGCTGTAAAGTTACTCTTCAATATTCCCAATGGAATCTACTGCAGAACACTTGGTTTTTAGATTCCTTATCGCGCCATTCAGGATAGTTTATTATTTGCGGTGACCTAGAAAGTGACTGAGGAAGAAATGCGCCTGATAGATTTATCAAAATTAAAATACAATGAAATCTTTTTATTGCAATAAATTGTATAAATTATATAAACCACTAGCAAAATCAGCCCTATATGCCATGTGTTATATTTATAATACCTATAAATAAAACGATCCGTTTTGATCAGGTATTTTTAACGACGTGATATCAACAAAAACAATAAGGTAATTATTTTTGCAATCTTTGGCTTTTTTTGTTACGTCGCAATGCATGTGCACTAGTTTTCAACGGTTAAATAACGTTGAAAGAAGAGCCTATTGCATTTTTCATTATTAAAGAAGTATTCTGTTAGCGATATTTTAATAAAGCTAGAAAAAGTTCGGGGAAAACTAAAAAAATATCTTATTCATCTGATTCAAATCTTCGCTCAGTTGAACTAATGAAATATTTTCCATGTATTTTTTTTACTCGCTCGAAACTGCGGCATCGCTGAAAGCATTGGGATGATGATGATGATGAAGATTAAAGAGGACAGTAATTTAATATAACTCATTTTCCCGAAGCAGGTTCATTTTCTGGCCACAAATTAAATAATAGGTGTGATACAGGAGCCATTCAGCGCCATTATATAGCATCATCACCTTCAAATGAATGCAAAAAATTCGTGGAAATATCATTTTTTCTGATTTTTAGTCTTACGAAACGGTTACTGGCTGACATTAAGTGTTTGTCTTCTTTCACAGTCGAATTTTTTCAGTCGTTTAAGTAACGATATTTTCTCCCGTCATTCGCTCGCCTTTGCGACCTAATAATTGTAAATTACGAGAACGTAACCTTTGGAACTACAGGTGATAAAAACGTCGTCACTAAGGGGAACCCTCATTGAGTGATTTAATGGAATATCAAACTGTTTTAAAAAAGAATCTTCCATTGAGCTGCCTCCGCCCGTTCTTGCTACCTTTTTCCAATTATTGTTATGGCCTGTTTCTGCCATAACGTTGGAAAATGCTTTGTCGGGCAACGGAAATAACTTGCGTTGTGAGAAAACTTGCTCATATATAAACGCATTTTATAACATATCTAGCGTATGATTGCTCTATGTCCTCATAGATCAAACGAATGAATGTTACCGCATATAACATAGTCATGATTTTGAACTCCATGAAAGTTTTTAAAGAAACTACAATTCTAAAATTGATTAGAGGTACCCTGTTCTAACAACATACGTCAGATTAACGTAATGAAACCGATGCTTTGTGTACTTTCGGCTTGTATTCCTGACGTTGAGTGAGCTAACGAACGTCATCTTAATGGAGATGATGTCATTAACAGCGCACACTAAACGGAAATTGGTGAATTAGAAATAAACTTCGCCTTTTATTAGGGAGATCATCGGCAGCCACTTCGATCCCTCCATCATATCAAAGGGAGTGTTTATCCGCGTTCTGTTCGCGCGAACCAACCCAATCACGGTTAAAACCCCCCAACCAACACAATCCAACTCTTGTGTAAACCATGAATTCTTTTTCCTTCCGTGCACGTGCAGGGACAGAGCTCCGGGTGCTTCCGGCAGGAAAGCGCGGGGGAACGAAAAAGGGAGAGAGAGAGAAAGAGAAAGGAAGACACGCAAAGGGATTTTTGGGCGCCGTAGGTTAGAAGTGAGACGTCGCCTGGTTCTCCTCTTGCGTCACTCTCCGTCCCAAAAGGCTTGGAAGAGAAGGGTAGAAGAAAAAACATTTGTCTACCCGAAACTAAATGAGAAAAATCTTCATTGGTTTATCAAAAGATACGACAATCCGAACCGCGATCCGTCTAAAACAATCCTGTGAAATACTTGATATATATTCTTCCATTCGCTAATAAGCTCTCGCTGCTTATTACCGTTGTTTGAGAACTCCTTTCCTGTTATATTATAAGGATCATCGTCGATGATATTAGTTGTTCTTAAAATCTCAACCAAACTCCCCCCTGACTTTGTAGTAACTCTTCTTAAATACCGCCAGGAGTGCTACAATTAGAGGGGGCTCCTCTCTCCCAATCGCATCCACAAATCCTCCCCCTTCCTTCGGACGAAAGGGTGAAAGATAGGTAACACCGTGACCCAAAAGACAAATGCCTTGACCAAGTGGCGTTCGGGAAGTTCGTCATGCTGCCCTTTGGGAAAAGACTCGTGCGCTGGACTCAGTGAAACGGTGGAGTCTGAAGGAGGTGAGGAGGAGAAAGGGAAGAAGGTGGAATCGAACTGGAGACCGTTCGCATGGAGGACCCTTAAAGTCTTCCGTCGGATGTTGTCGGTCTTCGGCGAGGCGGTGGAGTGGGTGGAGGAGGCGCTGGTGGAGGAGGAGGAGGAGGAAGGGGGGGTAAGAGGCGCGGCGGAGTTGGAAGAGGTGGTGGAGTTGGAAGAGGTGGTGGAGTTGGAAGAGGTGGTGGAGTTGGAAGAGGTAGTGGAGTTGGAAGAGGTGGTGGAGTTGGAAGAGGTGGTGGAGTTGGAAGAGGTGGTGGAGTTGGAGGAGGTGGTGGAGTTGGAAGAGGTGGTGGAGTTGGAAGAGGTGGTGGAGTTGGAGGAGGTAGTGGGGTTGGAGGAGAGTACCACCACGGAGGTGCTGGAAGAAAAGGAAGAGGACAAGCTGGAGGAAGAAGAGAGGGAGGAGAAGCAGGGAGAGGAGGAGGAGGAGAAGCAGGGAGAGGAGGAGGAGGAGGAGAAGCAGGGAGAGGAAAAGGAGGAGATGGGAGAGGGAGGAGAAGAGGCGGAAGGGGACGAAGGGGAAAAGGAGGGGGAGGTGCCGGAAGTAGAAATGGAGACAAAGGAAGATGAGTCGGTGGACGAGTGGAAAGAAGAGGAAGAGACTATATATCCGGTGGAAAAAATGAACATCGAAAGGTTGAGGCAGGAGCTGCTGGACGGTAATAGGGCTCCGTGGTCCTGTCCCTCGAGGAGGCCTTGGTTAGGGACGCACGGTCCCTCAGCCTCCGTGGCGGTGTCGCACCCCGCCTCCTCCACGCACACTGGCACCCACCTGTGGGGCGGATCGAGGCGACCCAGCCCGTGGTGCCGGAAGCGCACTTCGGCCCCGCAGTTCGGCTCCCCGCACCAGCTGAGCACCACGACTCGCACGGCGCTCGTCCTGAGGTCACGGAGGTCGTGGCCCGTGGCGCCGCATCCCAGGAGGTGAGTGGAGCGACGCGCGGAGCAGCGCGATTTGTATCTATTTTTTTTTTCTATACAAATTTTTTTGAACGATGCTTCTGGAGACAGATAATTAAATTTCCATCCTCGTCGAATACGCCCGATGATGGCGTCCATATTTTTTTCCGCCGTCGTATTGTTTAGGGCACAATGCAGAGGGTGGATATTCATCCGAAAAAATATTTCGAGTGTTTTTTATATTTCGATGAGATGTTTCGGCTAAGGCGTGTTATACTCCATTAAGAATTCACTCGTTCCTAATTAAGACGATCCGAGAAGGAATCGACTTCGATGAGGAAAATTAAGATGGAGGGTTTTTATATTTTTAATCTTAGTTCCGTGGTGACGCCTTTTTGTAACCAATTGATAAAAAATCATAATCGCGCAGTTTAAGTTAATTGCTGTAATATTAAGGACGCGTGAAATCTTTTTTCGGTTTAAAAATGAACGAACCTTACAAATTTGTAACGGGAATATGGAAAATTCGCTTTGAAAATTTCTGGTCACGTGATTAAATCATCTGAAAACTCTTCCGCTCTCTCCACATTCTACGATTTTCTCTACCGAAAATTAGATAAAGCTTTTGATCTAATTTATACGAACTTCTCATCTTGGTAACTCCCTGCGTCGAATGAAATTCTGGACATGCTCGGATCTCTTTTCGATTTGTACGAGAAGGGAAGACGGTATTAAGCGTCTAGTTTTTCTCTTTCGAAATATTCCATCATATCAACGCATTCCTTGATATTTACTCGCCATTCCTCCGTGGCCATAAGCGTCTCTTTCGCCGGCTTGTACCATTTTATTGCTCTCATCGAAGTTTGCGAATTGAAGAATCGGGAAATTCTGTTACAAGAAAATTGGATTTATTCACGAAAGGGTTGTAAAACAAGGTCGATATCCCTTGTGCATCCTTAAGGGGTACCAGCGCAACGTGGCGGTATTTCGTTCTGCAACAAATACACGAAATTTTCACATCAATGGCAAACTTGTCGAAAAGAGTTTCCTGTGCATTAAATCCTTGAGCACGATGGTGCTATCGCCTTGTGAATTAAGTATGAGATGGGAAAACAGAAAGATGAAAAGATTATAATGGGAGAATTGTTCGAATTTTGACCGTATATTTTGACCGGATAAAAGATAAGAGCTATATTCGTTTTTTTTTGGTACTATTTAAGATGTTTACTTTAAGCGAAGATTTAGCTGCCGCGAAAAATATTCTCTCCAATTTGCAAATTAGTACGAAAGTGCCTTTCTAACCATGCTTCATTTCCCTTAAAATATTCTAGATGAGAGTTTAAAAGAGAAGCAAAATAATGGTGATCGCGCTTTTAGTAGATGCCACTCCTTGGTATTTTAATTAATATTTCTGGAAATAAGTTAACGATATTAATTTCTCCTGAATCCATTGCTTAGCCCATGTCGTTTCATTTGTCTCTCGAATCTAAATTATACCAAGATAAACGTAACAGCTGAAATAGGGTTGGTCAATGTATTTAAGCGTTATCTTTATAAAATTCGTGTTATCCGAACGTGTGTAATTAATTGTCATCGATCGTTCTTAAAGGCATTAAATCGGCAATTTTATTATCATCGACCCGTTTAGAATGGATCGCTATCGCATATAAATCTTTGAAAAAAAAACTTTAAAATTTATTTTTAGCACGATGGCGCTGGCGTAATAGGGCAATGCAACGCTTGTTTCAGTCCTCGGTCCTCGTAACGTAACACGCGTTTCTGTATCAACCGCAGTCGTTTCGGATGTCTTCCCGTTCCCAATTCCTAGATTTATATTTATACTCGAAGAGTCAGCGAAATCCTTCGTCTGGCGCGTTTGGAGTGTAGGGGGAGGAGGATGGGGTTGAATCCCTCCCGAACTCGATGCGAATAGAGATTACCCGTTAAGGTCACGCGGGGTCATGAGCCCTTTGGATTCGAATAAAAAATACAGAATCTAGGGCGGTAAAGGGGAAGCCGCGAGAGACGGAAGGTATAAATAATTGAGAGGACAGGTATGAGAAATGTTAAGTGAGAGGGATGAAGACGGCGGAGAGATTCGAATTCGAGACGACCATTTCTTTCGCCGTTTTTTTTTTAAACGAACGTAAAAAAGAGAAGTCTCGCGTCAAATGTCTCGTCCGATTTCTTATTTTTTTTAACGCGGGAATTTTTTTTAACAGTTCCGGAAAGCCCACGATGTTATTACCGCGAACTTTCTTTCTAGAGATAGGAAAAGGCTCGTTCTTTATTGAGAATAACGCCGCGGCGGCGAGGTAAAATTTCAGATCGCGCGTTCGTTTGTTTTATCCCTATTCGAAGCGTAAGTTGCGCATTTAAAAAACGTTCAAAAGTAAACTGTTATAGGTACATAAGAGCATGTCGGTGGGAAGGTTTTGTTGTTTGAACGTCTAAGTCTAGGAAAAAAAGATTTACCCGCTCATTAAAAAAATCGGTACCTACCATATACAACGTGCAAACTTTCTCATATACTAATGCGTCGTTTAGTTATCTTTTGAAAAATATGATCTATGCAGAATCATTATAAACATCAACTTAAATAACTATACAAAATTTGATGAAAATCGTATGAGCCATTTATTTAGAGAGACTAATTGCTGTCCAAGAATAAACTAACCTTATATTCATTTTTTTGGTAAATGTGAACTACGTAGTATTATTGCAGTCGTAAACTCAAGTAACTATACGAAATTTGATCAAAATCGTTGTAGTCGTTTTTAAGGAAATCACGTTGTTAAAGTTGCCTAGAATAAACTATCCTTATATTCATTTTTTGAGAAACTCAAGTAAGGGCACGAAATTTGATCAAAATCATTTGAGCCGTTTTTGAGAAAATCAAATTGATGTTAAAATTGCCTTTAATAAACTGCCCTAAATTATCGAGCAATGTCAGCCATTTCTTCATAGCTTCTATTCTGTTTGATAAAATACCCAAGTACGAGATTTCATTCATTTTCGCTCTAGAGCCGCTAACAGACAGATGGCATTGCGAAAACGACTTTTTCGGACCCAGGTACATCTAAAACGTATTTCCATCAAAATCTCGAGATCGAATTTTTTTCGCGATTACAATACTTTCTCAATATACTTCTTTTAAGAGAAAGTAAAATGGTATACACGCGAATGAAGTAGTCGCTCCGCTGCAGTAATAGTATATTTATTTTGCAAAGCACATCGTGCGCTTACCAGGAAACTTTTATGCTTTAGTCCAGGGGTTCTCAAACTTTGTGAAGCCCTTAGATTCCCCTTAGATTCAAGTATTTTTCTCGCAGAACCCTAACTATGAGATGGTAAGTCTAATCGCAGTGAAATTAACTTTGAAATCATTACAATGTTTATTTATATAGCTTACGTATTTTGCAGTATACAGTTTACAAGTGAGGTTCACGCTTCCTGCTGCAAATAAGAGAAAGAGGAACGTATCGGGTTTCCATCACAGAACCCCATTTAACTTCTGCGGAACCCTTGGGTTCCGAGGAATACAGTTTGGAAAACCCTGCTTTAAGCAAAACGATATATATTGCGCAATTTTTTCGTGAAATACATCAGAAAATATTCTTCGGAATACAGAATTTCTGGTAGTCTGTGATAAATTGTAAAAGTTTTTCGTCAAAAGTAAACATGGTTTTCAAAGAAATAAAATATTTTTTTATGTAAACCAAGGTATACGTATTTCGATCGATGACTCAGCTACAAGTACGCAGCCTACGTTCAAGTTATCGCTACCTGTTTCTCTTTATACGAAGGCATACGATAACTTTTTTAGATACTGATCACAATTAAATAGTTAATAAAGCTATGCGTTTGGTTATTTTTGCATTATTTATTAGTTTTACAAGATGGAGGGCTCTCTTTTAATCTTTCTTGGGGTCTCACGCAACCGTCGTCACGCCTCTTGTTTAGATAAATGATAGGTATTATTTAAGCGTATAGACATTAATATCAAGGAATAATAGTCGACTAAAAGCTCTGAAACCTCGAAACTTACAATTAAACGAGTAATTCCAAATCAGAGCATAAAATTATTCTGGCTGGTTTAAAATCTCCACGCTAACTGTTTCCTGCTCAATGTGATACAAAAGAATCGCGTACTTTAATAATCTTTCACAGATAAACGTATCTGTAAAATCCCATTTACCCGTTGCGTAGCAACCGTCTGTACTGATGGAGCAAAATAGGAGTAGAACCTCCATTGAAAGAGAAATAAATAAATTTCGTTAGTACATACTGTTATAAAACGAAGAAAGATGAAGTGCCATATCCTACCGTCAAAAATATATTTTTCGATTATTTTTTCTTTTTTTTGTTTCAATTATACCTAATGCATTTCAACCCTATTTCTCCTTGAAGTTTACTTCCTACGCCATCCATGGAAATGGGCTAAAACTCCCTGTGGAACCGTTAAAGAAAATTCAGCCGTTAAGAAAGTACTCCAACGGCTCTTAGGTGTTTGAGGATTGGGAACGATACATATAAGTATATCTTAGATCCATTTATAGAAGTTGGTTTTCCTCTAGGGTCACTTCGCGAGGGATTCCTGACATTCGCCCTAGATTTTGCTTTAACAGGTAGGTCACCTTTGGTCTGACGAGGAGTGCAATACTTTTTATGTATGTAGTATTGCAGTGAAGGTCTCTAGGAGTGCAATAATTTTATATGTAGTGTTGTAACGAGGGTGATCGCCTCGGGCGCCGAAGAGTAGGGGCGACAATAGGCAAGTCCCGGGTATATGTTTTTTTTATAAACACTACAAAAATTATTGTCGTTGTATAGAATTCGTGTGTTAATGATAATGAATTTAGCATGTTTATTATTTTGCGCACAACTTAAATTAATTAATTGTGAAATTGTGTTTCTGGATCTTGCCCCGCGCACTACACTTCCGGGATACTATATTGT
The DNA here is from genome assembly GCA_036926305.1 of Uropetala carovei. Classification (NCBI taxonomy): domain Eukaryota; kingdom Metazoa; phylum Arthropoda; class Insecta; order Odonata; family Petaluridae; genus Uropetala; species Uropetala carovei. Next base: position 1,872,267 of record JAXCHB010000257.1, on the reverse strand, counting down.
TTTATGTTATATTTCAAAATCAATATGCGTTGATTTAAAAATTTATCAGGTATGGTAACCAAGAAACGGTTCCATAGCTAGATGAATCGATCTTATTGTTAATAATAAAAGTGATTAGGAGCACAAAAAATTAAATCATTCGATCCATAACGATCAGTTACGTTTCTAAAATTCCTATATCATACGAAGACGAAGACATTCATTTTATTCAAACGTTATTTATGAAACATTTTGCATTTTTTAACGCCATAGTTTATTACCGAACGTAACAAAAATAGGAAAAGACGCGCGGGTTACGTTCAAATTAAAACGAATGAAGTGGATCCAGGCTCTCTTGAAATACCTCTCTCTTTTACCAATCCTGCGAGGGTAATGTATCAAAGGATGATAAATCGGTTGCAGTTAGAGGGGAAACGAGGGCGTGATGACCAGATGCTTAGTTCGCGTAATTTGTCCGTAGATGGTGCCCGCGCTGCGAGGTTATCGCGGAATGGAACGTTGTTATTTGTCGTTACCGCTGCGGATAGGATGCGATAATGCGGAAAAAAATCTGGCTATCAATTCACTTGCGAAATAACGCATCCGACGGGACATGTTATTATTAGTCATTATGACTGTATACAGTGATCAATAGCGTTCCATGATTCGAGATTTCATTTAAGACGCGATAGATAATGGTCGAATGGAACAATTCTATCGAGCAGGCATAAATATTGCATGCCATAGACATTCATTAAAAGGATTACATGCCACATAATTCCAATATTTATATTTTCGACAATGAAGAAACTTTAATCTTGACTTAAGAAAAAAAACATTTGGATTGAATTAATGACTGCGGATGAAATTTCGTGTGAAACAATGCTATATTTCAGCCTCTTTGTTCGTTTTAATGGAGTGTTTTATAAAATTGTTTCCAGCTCCTTCAAACTAATTAAAGGGAACTCGCGGTGAATATAACCAAATGTTACATCCAGCAATAGGATCAAGTTTCACAATAAGATACAAATTTGCCTTTAATTTTGTAGTTTTAGTGACAATGCTATGTGTATTCGAGCAATAAGCCAAAAGAACACTTGCATAAGGAACTCATTACTTTCAACTATTAGTAAATATGATAAATATCGCATTTGTGTTTCGTCGTTAAAAAAATTTGATTTCGTCGACTAAATAGTTTTTCAGGCAGCAGTGGGCGGATGCTTTTTTGAATTGAAATTCCTTAAAAAACAGAAGAATGCGATAGAATTTATTTACAAAAATTTTGAATGCGGTGGGTATGTACAAGTCTTTCTTGCAGACTGTTGCTCCTCGTTCGTCGTGCTTCCATCTACCGACACTTTCTCAAACAGCAAGGCAATCGCCTCGAAAATGTAGCGAAAAAAATGTCATGAGATTTTCTGAGGACGAAAAGTCAGATTTAAATATTTAACCAGACGGAGAAATGCTGTAAGAGGATGGATGCTTTATTTATTTAGGCATTTAAATGAATCATGAGTCCCAAAAAGAGATTACAGCAACAGGAATGGAAAACGATGTGTTTGCGAGGGAAATTGGTGGCCGGGAGTTTAAACAAATATGTGACAAAGAAATGATTGAAAAGGACGATAACGGAATCTGGTATCATATAAATGAGAGTATTTGACAAATGAAAGTTATCGAAATGTATCGCACGAAATAAAGAATGTTATTTATCAGAAATGAGAACAAATGTTGAAACATCGAATGCAGTTTGTGGTGGAAGAGAAATCTCGTCAGAGCTAATAGAGAGGGACAGGGAAAATGGAGCGGGGCAGATTTGTTTTAATGGAATGGAAGATTCCGAGGTGTGCGAAATATATCCTACTGGTGGCTTAAACATAGTAAAATTCTAAACCATTAAATGGTATTGTAGCCAAAGTGAAGAGGAATTTTCAATAGTTTAAAATAATGGGGTGAGTATGAAAAAATGGTTCATTTGAAACGTGTTTTTGATTACATGACAGATACTTTTCCTTTTCCATGGCTCAGCCGGACGAGTCCTGTTTTATATCGTGGGTTCCATCTGTTTTATCGGATAAATACTTCAATATTACAATAAATTCCGCCGGAATAACTGTTGCTTGGAAAATTATCGAGTTCATAAATCAAAATTTACAATACACAGAAATATTTGTACTCACTCTCTCTCTCTCTCTCTGCACTATAAAAATGTCGAATATTTTCGTTGAATCTATGCCAATCTTTCTCAGTTAAGCTTGTAATTTCATTAACTTCTTTTACTCGTAATCCGATAGGGAAATTAAGGTGCGCGAAATATATCTTACTCTATTTATTTCACTAAGTCCTTTGAACTGTAGATAACATTTTTTATTGTTCAATATATTTTTATCATGGGAGTATTTTTATCAAGAAAACCAACAAGAATGTCAAAACTTGCCTTGAACTTAGCAAAAATCATGTGTGGATACGTAATTTTTGTCAGCGTAGGCAATCTTCTTTGTGAAGTAAATACGATCTGCCGTAGTTACGGAACTATGTGTACCTTTAACATCATTACGTGTGCGTGCAGCATTTTGCAAGCGGAAGGAAATGGATTATCTACGACGAAGGAAAGATCGTAAACGTAAATATTACAACTACTTAGCTCCAGTGAGATATGTTTTAAATAATTTTGCATTGTTAGACTGATTACAGCCGATTATAAAATAAATCGGTAAATATAAATTTAATATTTCCATGGCATAATTTCTTATATATCGTTTTGCGTTATTTGTTAATTATTAGAAAATAACGTAAATATTAATAACGCACAACCTTTGGGAAGGGATCAAATAATCAGGTCGTGTTGTTTCGCTGTTTTATGGGGCGAGTTCGTTCATAGTACTATACCTTTTAGTTTTAAATACTCCATCTCGCAAAACGCGCCTTTTTGTGACACACTGTACACTTCCCTAAATTGTTTTAAGGTATATTTGGAGAACATTTATTGAATTAGACAGCTCTTCAAGAACAAGCACTTAAAAATCGAAAGAATCAATAAAGCACCTATCTCAGATATCTCCAATGGGCACAAACATTTTGTGGCTATTAGAAATACCTTAGATAAGTACGTTTATTTTCATTTTAGTTTTAAGTGGTTTTTTCTTGAATTTTTTTCACCCATAAGACTAGATCAATAATTCTCTGTCGAATTAGATAGCTCTTATCAACCTATGAATGTTCCACTGATTTGATTTTCCCGGCAGTTCATAGATTTTCCTATCGGTGGCTTAAACATAGTAAAATTCGAAACCATGAAATGGTATTGTAGCCAAACTATGGAAAGGTCTAGTAAGGACCTACATATATTACAACGGTGCGAGTTGCCCCATCTGTAAAAAGGGGAAGGCAAATAAATAACCTAAAATATTTTAAGAAAACGTCCTTTCGCCTCCTGATTTAGAAAAAGGGCGTCTTATTTCGTTATTTGCTGCGTGTTATTTTCTGATCATAAAACGCAGCCACGAAGGAATAAAGCTACGCGGTGCTTCACTGATGTCTGCCAAATCGTTTTCCTACACATTTTATTTCTCTCGCTCCATTTTTACGTTATTTTGCCTCCCTTTTTGAGGGACGAGAGAGAAAAATATTCTTCTCCTGACTTCATTACCTCTCCCCCATCGCGTTCATTGCAATCTCACGATCAGTCTCGGGAAAAACTTCCTCCTTCTGCAAAAAAAAATGAACTGGTAGGATGGCAGGCCGCTAGCGCGCGCGCACACACACACTGCAGTGGCGGAGCGTGGGTCGCATTCCTGGAAATTTAATAGACTCCCAACAGTATTCAGTAAGTCGTGAGAGGTTATAAACTGCTCCTTAAACGAACGAAACGCGTCCCTTTGATGTCGTTAGGTTCACGTGAAAGGAAGTTTTTTTCTTTGATCTAACATATATCTGCAGTATATATGTATTCCGGTTTTCGTAATTCGCATGAGTATCTAATTAATATTACATACCAAAATACGTTGACTTAACCGTGAAACAAAGTTGAAAAATCGCACTTAATCATAAAACTTTAAAATACGAAGATTTAAAAATAAACTTCAATGGGAAATAGAAAGTTTATATTTATTATCATCATTTATAACATTTTCTTAAGCCTTCGATATGGAAGCATTTCTTTGGATCAAGTAATAATCGTTTTCATCCTCTAAATGCTTCCGAGAAAGTCTTCTGGTGAGATAGCGAAGGAAATGACCTTTCCTCTAATCTCCAGCACGTCGTCCTATGAGTGAGAGCCATTTGCTGGCGTCAAATGGTCGCTCCGCGAGGCCGGAGATTACTCCCGTGCTGCCATCTCGGCGCAGCGTCATTTCGCTATCTCTCTCCCTCTTTGGAGGCGGACATTCACTGCGACTACTGCGAGGATTCAGTTTTTTTTTTCCTCCCGGACATTTCAGTTATCGCTCGTGCGTTATCCGGTAATAGAAATCTCGCGTTCATAATTCATTCATGATTACTACATTTGTTTCATTCGAAAATATTAAGTTACCACGTAACATAAGTTAATAATCTTTACGTGCGTGTCTACTCGAGTTAATCTGATTCCAGGGGTGGGAAAACTGCGGCCCTCCGAGAAAATTTTTGTGATGAAAAAGCGATCCTTAAAACGTAACACGTAAGTTCATGGTTTTTTTTTGGTAAAATTAGGACGATAATTTAGAAACGTTAACTCTAAAAAAAAAAAAGAAGATAATTTATGCTTGATTTCACTTGCACAATCGTAACTCTCAAGTGTCCGTCTGTCGCGGTATATGCACCACCGGAGGCATAAAATAAAGGGACGTATTATATCGCGATCTAGGGAGAGAACGGGGGAAGGGTTTTAATTTAATTTTTTATTCATGCCTATCCATCATTTTTGACGGGAAGATGTGCTTAACATTAAACCTAAAAAAAATAACTAGGTAACTTCCGATTTAAACTTTAATATTAACTAAGATAACTAAGTATTCGCAACCACTCGACGAGACCCGACACGTACATAAGGTTGACCACACCGGATCTAACCGGTTATTTTTATCGTGACAGACCTCTCGAGATAGTAAATTCGTGAGTTACGACGTGAAAATTGATCGTGCTAGAAATTTATTAATCGGTTAGATTATCCTCCCGGTAAATAATCCTCCATGGTTATTAGTTACGAATGTATCATGACAAGATCCATTATATTCCATCACAATTAATTATCGAGTCATCCCTATCGCAGCAAACTCTGTTATTCTGTGTATATAAGATTATAGGGAGTAATTTGCACAACTCGAGCACGATCTGCTCGATTTCGATAAATCTTTCATTTCCCGTTGTAAGTTTTCAACGAGTTGTTTTCTACAATGAGGACATAGATTCTATTCCAGCAAAGTTTATTTTTTCTATTGGATTTACATGAGAATATGGATCTTTTTCGTTTGAATTTTGAAATAAGTAGAACCGAGATTAGAGTTAGGCACTTGAATGCCTTGACCTAGAAAAAAATGAGAATTATTTTTTCCGGTCATGGAAACTCGAATTAGTGCTGAATTATGTTAAAAATTAATTTCAAATACGAAAAATAGAGATTGTGAACGATTTCAAAAAACTTATTATGGTCACGTATTATTGCCGCGTTTAAACTCGCCAAATTACTGCTACTTTTCTATGGATTAACCAAAAACTATAACTTTTAATTTTTGTAAATATGCAACAAAAATATAATGTATGCATTAATGAGTTAGAGCTTCAATTATGAAAAAATCTGATCAGTGAAACCAGATGGTCCGCAAGGGCGGATACAACATTAGCTGCTAAGGTAAATTTTGTAGCCATAAAAGCATTATTTGAACTTTCTAATGAACCAAATGAAAAACCTATAACGAAATTAGAAGCAAAAAAACTATACAACTGTTTTGAAGATTATGAAACAGCACTTTTGTTGATTTTATGGAATACACTTCTACAACGAATACATGCCACTAATAAAAATCTGCAAAGTAAAGAGTGAAATCTACGAGAAGGTGTAAATCTTCTTAAATCACTGTCCTCATTTATTTCAGAAGTTCGAAACAGTAACGCCTTTGAAAGTATGGAGACAGAAGCACAATCATTGACAGGTAATAAAGAATACAAATCTGATAAAGGAAGAACCCAAAAAATGAAAACTACAGTTCGACGAAAACAGGGATAACGAAGCAATATTAACTGGCAAAAAATTATTTAATGTGAGTTGCCTTAATGTAATATGCGATAGTCTACTATCAGAAATTAAAAGACGAATTCAGGTGTACGAAGACGCCTTACAGCAATTCGCAATATTTATAAATTTAAATTTACGCGATACATCACCGAATGATTATGACAATTGTATTGCACATTTAATTCATAATTATAAAGAAGACATTGATGGAATTTTGTTTAGAGATGAAGTAGCCCAATTTCTTCATTTTGCAATGATTGAGAAATTAAATACACCGATGGAACTGTATATAGCAATTCAGGGAGGGCTAATTTCAACCTTCCCAAATGTTTACATAATTTTAAAAATATTTTTGTCAATGCCGATCGCGAATGCATCTGCGGAAAGGTCATTTTCCGTGTTAAAGAGAGTAAAGAATTATATTAGAAATTCACTTGGGAAAGAAAAATTAAATAATTTAGCAATATTGTGTATTGAAAATGTAATAACAGAACAAATTAATTATGATAGTAATAGCAGAATTTCCCGTTGAATTTCTACGGATTTAGTGAAGCTACTACAGCACAACATACAAACTCTTTAAAATATATAGTAGATACTTTTTAATTTAAAATTAGCTTTTCTTAACAATTAATCATATTTGCTTGTAACAATCCGTTTCCGAGCCTATTGCATTAAAATATAACTATAGTTTTATTTCCTATCATATCATTTTCGCCAAATCCAGCTTCATTTCTTGTGTAATTATGCCTCGCTGAAATATTTACTTTTATGGTTTGTAAGCAAGATACCCGTGAAAAAGCAACGTATAGTTGTCCATGATTGAACACTGACTCCGGTAAATGTACACCAGATACGTGAGCTTATTTACGTTAATAAACATTATAATGTAGAATATAATGATTTTACTTACAAAAAATGTAAGATTCCAGTATTCAGTAGATGAAAGAAGGTTCAATTACTTTCATCAATCGTTATAAACGCTTCCTGAATAATAATCAGTATCTATTTACGTTGCTATTCATAAACATCGATCGCTTCGTTGCTTAAACGAAAGTGCGAAGCGAATAACGCTCAACTTTCGTCTATTTGTAAGCTCCATTGAAGCTAACTGAATCGGAGGTAGCAATGACGGCCGCCTTGGCAACGCCCGGGAGGTGTACGAAAAATCCACAAAATTTCGAAACAAATATCTTATTTCTGAAAACTTCGACGGTGTAACATATAAACTTCACAGGAATAAGATAGCATAGAGTTTTATTCGTCGAATAAAGCAAAAACGAAAAATATCGGTCTATATTTACGTATTTTGATGCTTGAAGGAAGAATACCTTGCAAGTCAAGAAATGGATCCATACGTGTTATCTTATGGAAAAATGTTAATCTTCTATATTGGTAGCACTGATTAACCCCGGTTGACCAAACCATGACGATTCACTAAGTTAGGATGTAAGGAAGAATCGTACCAAATTTGGTTATTCTAGCTTTTACCGTTTAGGAGGAGTTCCATGAACAAACACACAAACACACTTCAAAATATATTATAGTAGAGTAGATAATAGATAGCTTTTCATCTCAGAAGCCAAGGAAAGTTAATATATAATATATTGTATGTACCTATGCAAATGTTCATATTTTAAATGTAATTTTTAATTTTTTAGTATATTTTCGATTAATACTATGCTTCCTCTCGATTTATCCTAGAGTGAGAAGAGAGATGTGGGCTTTAATGGTGTGATAATGGTCTAAGATTATGTTCAATGTTTCGTATCTAGTTCAAATCAAAGTTGCTGAAGGTTACCTTTATTTTTGAGAACCTAATCATCTGAACGTATCGGTATTTCTTTAAACGTCGTTCAAATATTTTCCGCAATGATGCGCGCGAAGTTGAGTAAGTGAAATATTAACAATATAAGTGCCGTAACTAGGGCGGGGCAAGCGGGGCATCTGCCCCGAGCGCAACTAAGCAAGGGGCGCAAATAATCGAAATAGTAACTAAATAAAATAGAGAAAATAATTTCTTGGAGGGGGGAGAGGGCGCATATTTCGTAGTCTGCCCCGGGAGCTAAAATATCTAGTTACGGAGCTGAACAATATAATTCCATTTCATCAAGGAGTATGGAAGTTCGGTTACAGCTACACTATTATAATTATTCGGATAAAATGACCAACAAGACTTGGCGAATACTAAAGACGAATATTTTCATTGTAGAAAATATGCTGGCACGGTTCGGCCATGAGAAACGACAAATTGACAAATCTAATTCAGCAAAGTGAATTGGGAGGCTCGCGCCAAGTCTTCCTCGAATCATAAAGTGGATGGGTTGTTCCCCATTTACTATTTTCTCCGCTCGACGAAGCAGATGGTACCAGTCAGATATTTCTTTCCTGTCCACAATGGCTTTCCCAGCAACCTCAGAAAAATTGTTAAAGGTCGAAGTCAAATGCGAGGCACCCGATAGTTAACGGTTTGTTGGAAATTCGTTGAAAACCTAAATGTTAAACCCTAAAAATTGACGTGGCAAATTTTGGTCCTTCTTTACCTCTCCCTAGGTTCCCCCTACCTCCAAATTCTCCCTTTTCTCTACCTCAAACAGAACCTGGAGTTGTGCATATAACTTTTCTCTGCCACCTCAGAAATGACTCGGGATAAAATTCTGGCCTACGAAGTACAAGCCCGGGATATCGCGTTTTGAATCTGGCGTTCACGTCTGAAAGTTATTTATCTATTTTGTATGATATAGTATAAACAAAGTGAATGGGTTCTGTAGAAATCGTTCTTAGAAACGTTTTAATTCGTTCGTATTGATTTATAATCCAAAATATACACGGAGGACATTAGGGACTACGTTCTTCAAATGGAAACCTAAAGGCGGAGAGAGAGAATGAGGTTCGGCTGAGGTAAATTGTAAAAGAGGAACAAGAAATTCTATACGATTGATGCCGGAAAACAAAATTTTGAGGAATGATAGATTAGCATCATTTGTTTTGGGCTTTTGTAGGGAATATACAAACTGAACGATAGATCCGGAAAAAACGGTGGATAGAGGAACGATAGATCGAGGTTTCGCTTTTATACATACAATTGCCTAATGGCTCCTTCGTAACGTGCAACTGGTAAATTCCGGCACCCCAGATACTTACTGACCACCTCAAAGCTAGACAGATTCACTAGGAAGTTATCTCGTTAACTAGTTCGTCTTATAGCTTTAAAAAATGAAAGAATAATCATCTAAGCATTAAAAATTGAAAAATAGTGTACTTAGCCTAGGCATCTCCAATATCGAGAGTACATACGTTTATGAATTTCGTGAAGCTAACATGAGCATCAGAATTTTCCTAACACTGTTATCGCTATCGGAGATACGTAAGAAGAGTTCTTATTTATTCAATTTTTATACTTAAGCGGTTATATTTTAATCTACGCTATATGTTTAGAGATTCTAATAAAACAAAAACAACGAAGCATTTATTTTGGACCTACCTCGCTGACATTTCAAGACTGGCACTTTGGATTGCATTCATAGAATTTTTATAATGTTTGACATTTTTATCGGCAGAAGATGAGTTTGGTAAAAAGTCGAAATTTTAAAAACATAAAACTGAGTTTTATGGTCCAGCCTTAGTCACCCTTCGAAATTTAATATTTGTTCCTTTCTGCCATATTAGAGACAGAAGGCCAAACTCGAACGGCCAGTCCGGCGATTTTTCGCGACGTAACTAACATTCGTAATGCGTCATCGGATCGCCCACCTACACCATTTACTTCTCGAATTCGTCTATGTGCCCCATCTCTCTTTTTTTCTGTCGCTAAGTGAGGAATAAAATCTCGGCACAGGAATTGTAACGAAATGAATTCGTACTGAACATTTACCTTGTAAAATTATTATTCTTTTCCGTTATCATTGAAATGCTCCTTTAAAAAATCCACGCGGTCGACTTTCGACTCGACTATCACAGGGTGCGTCACACACTGTTCACTCCAAACTCAACGTAGTGAAATGTAAACACTTGACAGCGACAGAGAAAAATACATTTAGTATTATTCACTGTATTCAGGAGGAGATGGAAAAAACATTTCAAGTTGGTACGTACGACAAAAAAATATCAGATTATTTTACTTATCATTAAAAATATTTTTGTTTAATGTACTTATTATGTCATAATATGATGTACTTTGTATTATGTTATAAATATAATTTAATGTTTAAGGTAGATCACAATATAAAATTTAGAATTTTAAAACTAATTCTATGTTCCCATGCACCTCGGTTAAAACGACAATAAATTTCCAGTCCCTTGAATGTCGTTATAACCGAGTTCTACAGTATACATTTTTGGTGTTTTTTGTGGGGTCCACTTTTTTTATACAGGACACTCATGGCCGCCGAGAGCCAGCACGGACACTTTCATGGGCCACGATTGATTCAGGCTTGGTCAGTGGCGTAGCTAGAATCTTCGGCGCCCGGGGGCAAGGGATCTTCTTGGCGCCCCTAGTAGGGGGGGGGGGGTTACATCCCCAGTCCGGGCCATATGATCTTTTTACTTGTCGCCAAGTTTTAGGGAGGAGGGGATTACAGGGTCTTCTGTTGTCAATTTAGCATGTTGGCGTCTTTAGGCAATTCCTTGTTTTGCTACTCCATTAGGGTGGCTCTGGAAAACTCAAGCAAGAAACAAACGTTTGAATGGGAAATTGGTTCGAGTAAGGCTAGATGGCAGGAGCTACCTCAACTCAACTGCAAATCCCCCTGGACCATAGGCAAAACATCGTTTACAAGTGAGATTTCACATAGACAGAGGGGGTTTTGTAAATACTTTTCTCTGACCCGGTTACGATTGCCATTTCTTAAGTCTCGGCGACCATCTAATTGCAAACAAGCTACGATATCACTATATCCTAAAGATAAATACGAAGGTGGTTCAGTTTCCAGAAGAGTTTTTGATGACTCTCGCCTCTCGTAAGTCTTAAACAGCTAGGATATTACGGTACTCCGCGGCCTCCTAACGGATCTGCTTTCACCGATAATAATCGGTCCATGAGTTTGCGCCCCTTAAGCTCTGCGCCCGGGGTAGGGCTCCCAGATATACTACTTTTGGTAGTACAGCACTACTTTTTCACCTTCTGTACTACCTTCAATTACTTTTGTACTACTTTTTGGATCTGTTGGAGAAAAGTAGAAAGTGCTCAGGGATTTCTACCTTTCTCCACCCCTCCAAAGCTGTCCTTCAACAGCAATCGTTTCGAAAGTCGATACTATTTTATCAAGCGATACGCCACTTGAAATCCTTCGTTTCTTTGCCAATGACACAGTGGCCTGATGATGAAAGGTGATCCGTTAGTCCGTTAAGCCTGGCCTTAAGCAGTGTGATATTTACCCTTCTTTCTATTGCAAGGAGAAAACAGCAAGTCATAAAAACTTAAGGAACTTACAGTATAATATGCATCCCTCTCGAGTTTAACTCATCATCGCCCACTCACGAAACATAGCAGCATGGAAATAAAAAAAATTGTCACGTAGGGTGCAAGAAGTTGCGGTATAAGCATTTGAAAGATACTGGCGTTATCTCTTATAATATCAGATGGCTGGTGGTTTGTTGATGATCATTTACAAATGCGAATAATTCGATAAAGAATCGAGATAGAAAGTATATTTCGCAGGGACGCTCGATTCACGTATTTTAAGGTGATGACGAAAAAAATCTCGAAAAAAGTCCTGGGTTCGCCTCCAAGGAAGACATTTCCATTTCCCGTAAGGCAGGGATGGTAAATACGTGGCACGCGTAAGCTTTTATTTTCTTTACAAAATATGGAGTTTTTTAGAGAAGGTGTAAACTACTGACTGGCATGCGAAAAAAATTAGGATGATTCACATTACTTTCTTGGCAAGGGAGGGAGGATAATAGGAGGAAGAGGGAAGGAGGGAGAGAGGCAACTATTTTAAGTTTAACTAAAGATAGTCCTCATATTGACTTGTAACATTATCATAGTTGAACGAAATAATTTTGAAATGTTCAACTTTTCGAATCAGTTTCTTTTTTTTAAACATCCCTTCTCACAAAAGACTTCGGATTATATTATTTTTCTCCTCCGACGATAAATAAGGTATTTCTATATTTTTGAAAGGGTGTTGCATACGTAACTTATATTATCAGATTATTTTAACTTGTAGTAGGTTCGTCAATGGGAAAAAGAGACTGTCTCAACGCATTGGGTTAATACGTTTTGTTTGCAACTAAGTTATTTAACTTAATCCCTATCCGCTTCTAAAACCTGTTTCGATTAGTATATTAAGGAATTATAACACCACAGAAAATTTAAATACATTAATTCATGAATAAGATCGAAAAAAAATCATATTTATATTAAATCAACAAAATTCTTATACATCCCTGGATTTATTCAGGTCTGCAACAATGCGAAAGCTGACACCGCAAGGTAGTGGATGCTACAGAAAATTTGTGAAGGGAACGGCAACAGGAATTCATTGGAAGAAGAGAAATTCCGCCGATATCTTTGATCGTTAGCATAGCTCGCAGCAAAATACACCAAATATAACAAAAAATGACCAAACCCAACGCACGGCCGCCAAAAGGTATCGAGAGTGCAGTGTACATCTCCATTGTTTCCGCGTCTGAGCGACCATGGCTGTACAAAGAAGTGTTTTTCTTTCATTCCTATGAAGGGTATTCGAAATCATCTGTTGAGCTATACCAGTGGCGTCAAATGAAGCAAATACATTTTTCGTCTTCGCACCGCCGAGAAAAATCGCCGACTATAGGTAATTGGAGTTTCGTCCTCCACCTCTTACCACAGAGACGAAAGAAATGGATATTTCGTAAGACGATCATGGCACGCAGTGCCGGCCCTAGAAATTGCGGGCCCAATTAGAAAACTTTTGGCGGGGCCCCTACATCTAAAAGGCGTAGTTTGAAAAAAAAAGATTTGGCAGTGGCACAGAAAGCGAGGTCCAAAGGACACAAGCAACGAGACCTAAAAGGCCGAGCTAGGGGGTGGGGATCCCAGGCCGCCAACGCATTTCCTGCATTGTGAGAGCATCAGATGGCCTCTCATGAGACCACTTGGGTATGGCTAAATATAAAAAGAAAGAAAAGAACCTAGACGCGATATAGAGCGACTTGCTAAAAAGGAAATTTGACGGCAACGTTACGAAAAGGAAGGAAGATAGCGATAACGTCTTATTCGTCTACTAGGGCGTTCGATACCAGATACTAAAAAACTGTCTTTTAACGTAGTTTGCCAGTTTGCAGTTTCACGTCCGCAAGCTGTTCCCCTCCCCAAAAAATATAGAGCAAGGTGCGGGGCCCAATTGGGCCAAGGCCGGCCCTGATGGCACGACCATTAGAATTGCTTTCCGAAAATAAGGGGAAAAAACATCCATACCTCTTTCAGAGCTTTAGCATATTTCTAATTATTTCTGCTACGGGTTCAATAGGGCGTAAAATTATTTGTGGTAGAGTTAATTGGTTTATAATGATAATAATATCCGTGATAATGGCCGCCTGCGCCACAATTTTGGTGGGCACCGAATTGGGAAACACGTCGACTAACTTATATCCGGAGTCATGTTAAACAAATTAAATATTCTAAAGCCTATCTTTGTAGCATAAACCATTTTGTCTTTAGTACCAATCGCGGACTCACCCTCTAAACGTAATACTGCGTAAGCCATTGACAACGTTTGTCTCGCAACCACAACTGGCGAAGAGGTAAGCATAACGTATATGCCCCTCTCTAATCGTTATGTGCACGTTTAAAATAAAAAATTAAATATTTTATAGCACTTACCAAAAATACAGAAGCTGCTGCTCCAGCGGTGGAGGATCTTTCATCTCCATCGGCGATTTCCTTGAAGCCGCCCTGCCCTGGTCGGTTCAGGAGATTCCAACGACACACTAAAAGGCACGTCACAAGAACATATTCACACCAATCAATAAACGCTATTATTTCACCCACGCAGAAAAGCACGGGCAATCTTCTTTTAATCACCGCGTTTTTCTAGAAACTACAACACCAGCTAAACTCTGCCCAGGTCTAAACAAAATCATACCGCGAATGAGACACCACGTCGAAACGCGGGAAAAGAATGCGACAGCGCGGGCTGGGAATGAAACACTGATCCAACCTCTGCAGGTATCGGCCAGCATGACTAAACTATCATGCCATCTAGCGACCGCAGGACAATATTAATTAGTCTGTGATATATTGGCGAGCAGACTGTTTCGAATATTATAGGATGGTTTGAATATATATTTACGCAAGATTAGTTTAATTACTCGTCTGCTGAGAAATATTCTTTGAAATAAAGTTAGTTGCATCGTGTTCTTTATTAGCTTTAATGGAACTTTTAAGAATTGAGTGCGTCTCCTTTTCTTGATGTTCATACATAAATTTTGCGAAAAGGAAATTCCAAAACTAAAATACATTTAAATATGTAACTTAATGCAATGAACAATTCCAAAACTAAAATAACTGTCAACACAAATTTATTTTATTTCAAATATTGTTTTAAACCACCTCTGCTACGCAAAAATCTCATCTCAAAATTTCATTCCCTTCCTTATTACCTGCAGTTTTTCCATAAAATTATTTTGTATTTAGCTTAAATATGATATCTCAAAAATAAAACATCTATATTACACTTACAGTAACGAGTCTTATTTAAAAAATGGCCAAAACATTAAAATTTTGATTATCGTATTAAATGCAGTTGGTTATATTAATTGTTTAACTATTACTTCATCAGTCATTTTATCTTGCTATGGAAATGCTTTCTAAACTTATTTGCCGTACAAATGGATTTTATGAACTAATTAAGAATTGATCGGCCTTTCAATAATCTTCTGTAAATATGTGACTAATTTACAATGTAATTCAAGTCAGGAAAGCTTTTAATACTCAGTGCTCGAAATGGAAAAAGTTATGAAACTGAACGCTTGTTATAAGGGATTTCTATTTTATAAATATATGACGAAACAGAACGGCCAGAGTGGCATTCCGGCTGATTTAAAGCACTCTTAATACTACATGTCCTTGCATCATAATCACAGTTGACCAAAGGTATTTTAGCACCATAAGCAATGATCCATTTTAGCCCCCTCCAAAGAATTTTTTAATTGTGACATTTTAAAATTAGATGTTCATTTGTATAATGATACTTTTACTGTTGTGTAACTGAACCATAATCCCTGAAAATTCTTACACATGACTAATATAGATAATTTTTTATTTTTCATATTCATTACAATTCTATCATTATACTTAAGGCCAGCCAAAGGAGGGATTCAGTGGATGTGAGGCATCTGGGCCCCGAGAAGTTCTCAATTATTCATGATTTAAGAGTAAATTTTGAAAAAACTTAAAAATCATTTTCAAACTGATTTCCAATAATGAAACACTCCGCAAAAGTTATAATATTAAACGGCTCCATAACTCATGTTATTATTATAGATAATAACATTTATTATATTAACAACACGTGTTAATAATAATGAAAATAATAAATCAAAACAATGGTAATGAAAAATTTTAAATGTCATAGTTCAGCAATATCTATTCATAATAAAGGGTGGGTTGGAGACTATGGCGAATTAGTTATTTCAAAAAAACAAGAAACTCCTTAACTGTAACAAGGTAAATATCTAGAGCCACAAGCAACCAAAATAATAAAAAAATATATATATAACTACTTACAGGTTTGCGGGTTTTTAATCCTCACCAGGGACCCAATGTCACTCGCTCATTCACTCTCTCACTCACACAAAAAATAATTGTTTTAACGGATATCTAGAGAGTTGTGATTGTTTTCTTGTATGCGTGTGAGAGTGAGTGTTTTGTCTGACAGATCCGTCATTGTCGGAAGACATATAAACCTGCAGACATCGTGTGCGATACCGGATCACTTCCCATAAATACGGTATTATTTCTTGTGTGAGTGAATGAGTGAGTGACATTGGGTCCCTGGCAAGGATTAAAAACCCGCAAACCTGTAAGTAGTTGTATATATATTTTTTATTATTTTGGTTGCTTGTGGCTCTAGATATTTACCTTGTTACGGTTAAGGAGTTTCTTGTTTTTTTGAAATATCTATCCATAGTAAAAAATTATCCTCCTGTGAGTAATATATAAAGAAAAACCATAAGCAAATTATCCCTAAGACTTTGGTGTCCTGTGTGGATATCTGGTATTATAAAATGAAGCATTATATAAATTCAGTTAGTAGTTTAACAGCATTAAAATAGAGGATATTTATACATTGACATGATATACATAAAAATAAAATATATCATATTTTAATTGCACAATAATTCAGAAAAAATAACATATTTGTCTGGTTATATGATAAAGTTCAATATTTTTATCATAAGCTAATTTAATAATAGTGATTATTAAGGTTTTTCTCCTATAAAAATTTACAGTTCAATATACAAGGTGTCCCAAAATGAGTGTACCAAAAACAAAGTTGAATAATTTTTTATTTGAGATGGCACATAAATTCAAAGTAAAAGAACCTCTGAAAGGTTGAGAATTTTAAAAAAGGGATATAATAAACTTCTACATGTGTCCCATCATTAGCTCTTAACCATCAAATTCTTCGTTCAAATTCTGAGAAAATATTTATCAATGAAGCTTTAGGAATGGATGAGACAGCAAAATTGATAGGACTTTTCAATTTTTTAAGACTGCTTGCCTTGTTATGATAGTCCTGTGCAGGTGACTCCCGAGATTCGACAGGGATGCATTCTTGAAAACATGGTCGAATCTCGAATTGTCGAATGTTGAACGCCATTTTTCCATATACTTGCATGTTATAATGGGGGAATACGTTCCCGCATCTCGGGAAAAAGTCTCCCCTCACTTTCTATAAAGATAAAATAACATTACTAATATGTTAATACAACAATATTAAATTATGAATAAATTAAATAATAAATATTTTAAATGTATAACTTATTTTTTGCACTAAAAAGGAAAAAATAAATTTGTGTTTCGAACTTCAAAGATAGATGTATGCAATCTGTTCTGCAGATGGCCCGGTCCGGCTCGTGCAAGTTGTTTGTTACAAACGACTCGCGTGAGCCAGATAACATATCTTCATACATCTATCTATACATACAACTATTTATCGCAGCGAAAATAATATATAAGAGTTTTTAAAAAGTACAAAATTTCATCCATCCTTTCCTTCAAATCATCATAGAGATCCTTAGCCTTTGCTGTAATCATGGTCTCACTAATAGGAATGTGTTTCTGACCATCTACCCAAAGTTTTAAAAGTTTTTCCATTTTAGGAATCACAACACCACGCCTAGGACTGTTTATTGTTGTTATCAAATTACCTGAATTTATCACGTTCTAGAATTTTCTCCTTCTGTTTCGCATAAGTGCTAATAGTTGAACGACACATTCCCAACGATCGTGAGATTTCAGTATGGCTTTCACCTTTCTCAACACACTTTAAAATTTCTAATTTAAATTCATAACCATGAGTCTTATGTACTCTTTTATTTGATTCACTTGCATTATCACTATTACATTTCCTGTTAGATATCATGTCAAGTGATATATTTATAAATAAATTTAAATAAAAGATTAACAGAAAAAAAGAATGAAATCAACACAAATTCAATCAATTAGAGCAGAAATAACTATGTCTACACTGAAACTAAACCTCGCGTGGTTGGTCGTGACGAGAATTGCTTCGCGTAAACTAGTTCCAAATTCGATGGATCGAATAAGCAGGTTTCGATGGGTGGAATAAGCAGGTTTCAACGGGTGGAATAAGCAGGTTTCGACGGTTTGAAATCTCGAATTTGTCGAATCTCGAACTGTCGAATCTCAGGAGTCGCCTGTATTTTAAAGATAAAAGTCCAAAAGGAGTAAATCTGGGAATAAGTAGGCAATATTGTTGGTTCTCCTCTACAAAGCCAATGCTATGAAAATATTTATTTTCAAACAAACTATTCTACCATTAGAAGAAAAGTGTGGTGGTTTTGTATTGCACTGTTGTTATAATCTAATGTTTTTTGTAATAGCAGAATAAAAAATATTCCTAATATGTTTAAGTAAGAATCACCAATGGAGTAAGCTCGAGGGGCTACTGCATACCAAGAAACACGATGTGTTTTGTGTCAGCAATTCATTTGGAGTGAGCCAATGCAATCATGAATATCATTGTGAATAAATATTTTGTCAGGATGAATATAAACATGGTGGCACAGCAATTTATATAAAAAAATTCTCTTGCTAGTCATATATCTCTAATCATAGGAAGATTATAAAAGAGTAATAGTAATATTTATTGTTTCACCGATTTGCATATACAAATATTAGACAGGTCAGGAGGAAGGAAAAAATTACATATACTACATCCAACTATGATATCCGGACGTTTCCCCCAAACCACTTCACCCATGAGACCTTTTACCCATGGGATGTTTCACCCATGGGATGTTTCACTCACAGACGTTTCACCCACGAGACTTTTCATCCACAGATGTTTCATCCATGCCCTTTCACCCATAGTTTTTTTGCCCACAAGTCACTTCACCCACATAAAGTTTCATCCAAAGGACTTTCACCCACAGGTGTCTCACCCATGATTCAGAAAATGCATGAAACGTATTAAAAATTTAAATAAATATAATATGGGAGAAATAAGTATTAAATAATAACTTTTATTTTTTATTTTATGCATGAATCCAACTCTAATTTAATCCAAACAATATTTAACCGTATCTAACTTTTATATAAAAATTACAGGTCATTCGGTTTAATACGTTTTTATTTAAAGGTTTTAAGAAATGTAATTTAAATTAAAACATTTCAATATGAATTTTAATATTGAAATTGAGTCCACAAACACAAGGATAATCAGTTATGCGATTACACCGCTTGTATTCTTCATACTCTAGTGTAATTGACTGTAACTTCTCCATAACTTTTTTATACTTCATCCTACTTGGTTCTCTTACCGTTCTTCCAAATTCTACTTCAACCATCATTTTTTAAATTATCTGCTTGCTTTTTTATAATTTCCCTCAGCAAATGGGAAAAAGAGGGATGGCATGCATAAAATAAAAAATAAAAGTTATTATTTAATACTTATTTCTCCCATATTATATTTATTTAATTTTTTAATATGTTTCATGAGTTTTCTGAATCATGGGTGACACTCCTGTGGGGGAAAGTTCTTTGGATGAAACTTTAAGTGGGTGGAGTGCTTTGGTGAAAATGTCATGGAACCCCAACTATATATATATATATATATACTGGGCCTGAGAGAAGTGAGATGGGGCCCCGGCCAGTCACAAATGTGGGGTCCCACCCTACTCCGAAAGCCATACAATTATATGAATAAAATCAATAAAACATAAAAAAACAGGTTTTTCACTATTTATCAAAAGAAACTATATAATGTATATAAAAGAACTTATTTACATTACCGATTACAATGCTTCACAATTTAAATATAATTTATATTTATTTGAGATATAATTTGACGACCTGTATAACATTACCCAAATTGAAAATTGAAACTAGTTAAAATTATTTTTTAAATGCTTTTCGAGCTTTAGTTTTTGCAAATTTCTTTATTATCGTTGAAAAATCTATTGTCTGCACAACGTCAGAATTTATGTGAAGAATTGACGACCCATTCAGTCTTTCTTGAGACATTGTAGATCTGTTAAAATTCTTCACTCTCTTCATAATGCTAAAACTTCTTTCCGCAGATGCAACAGAAGCAGGTAGACTCAAAAAAATTTTAAGTGCTACAGACAAATTTGGAAACAACTCAATTAAAATAGTTTCTAATATGCTCTGCAGCAAATTTGCTGGAGTTGGTCCTGAATTAAAGTTTGTTCTGTAAATTTTCTTCATAAAAACAAGTTCATCGCATGTTTAGTGTGAAATTTCCTTAGCATATTTCTGTTGTAATTTTTGTGCTGAGGCTTTTATTTGTTCATCAGTTTAATCCTGAAAAGTCCATAGGATTCCAAATAAGTTGCAGATTTCACACAAGGATTGAAATCAATCCAGATATAACTGAAACAATAATACAAAAAAAACGTCCATTCTGTAATGTTTTTCAGCTTCAGACTGTGTTTTAATGTTGCGGGTTCTTTGAAACTCTATTCAAATTTTGGAATGAATATATTGAACACATAACCTTTAGAATAAATTTTGGGAGGCCCCTCTGGGCCCGGGCCAAATGGCCCTGCTGGCCCCCCTCTATCTGGCTCTGTGTATATGTATATATATATATAATATTATTATTTACAAAAATATTTACATTATAAAAACACGCAGATATTATTCAAATACAGATAATTTCGGTGGAGACATTTTTTAAATACTCTTAATGTGATTAGGAAGGTGATTATATAATTTTATACACATTACCCTTTACTAATCATAAATAATTTTTTTTGAATGACATGTAAGTCATCAGCTTGTCGGGTTCCATAACTGTGAACAGAGTAGTTCGTTTGAAAGAGGTGTTGGTTTCTTTTTACAAAAACCACTTCATTATAAATATATGAATATGGGATAGGTAATATACCAAATTTCTTGAAGAAAGATTGACATGGAGCTCTGAAAGTTTCATTACACATTAATCTTACAATTTTTTCTGAATCAAAAAAATGTCCAAAATTTGTGTTAAGGAGCCCCAAAGGATGTTTCCATATGAGGCTGTAGAGTAGAAGTGACCAAAGTAGATCAATTTCAAAACTTTTAAGCTAACTGTATGTTTGAGGAGAGTAAAAACAAAAAAAAACAGAGTTAAGAGTTTTACACAATTGTTCAATATGCAGGGACCATTTAAGGTGATACTCAAAATAGATACCTAGAAATTTGAAAGTTACTGAAGGGACAATTCCACCTTCTTCAAGAATTTTAGATGCTTTACAATTCCTTAGACTGGGCTTGAAGACCAAGAGCTCAGTCTTATTTTCATTCATTTTTTGTTTGTTTATCAAACACCACTCAGTAACATGATCTTTGACAGCATAGCTTGAGTTCTTTAGCTCATGATCATGATGATTTGACAACACAACACTGATATCATTAGCATATAAGATTTTGTGCCATGAAAGAAATTTTATTAGGTAGATCATTTATGATGATGAAGAAAAGTAAAGGACCAATAATTGACCCTGAGGGATGCCACAGCTTATCTTATTCGGTGCAGAAAAAAATTTAGCATTATCTTTTGAAACTGAAACAATTTGCTTTCTCTTGCTGAGATAGCTAGCTATCCAATTGCTTCCAACACCCCTGATGTCAAGAAATGCATATTTGGCAAATAATCTATCATGATCAACAGTATCGAAAGCTTTGCTCAGATCAAATAAACCAAGGGTTTTATATTCTAAGTTTATTTTATGAGTGATATAGTCAATTGCAAAAAAAGAGTTCTGTAGATTTATTGGATCGAAAGCCAAATTGATAATAAGTTATTTTTCTAGAGGAAATCCACTAATCTCTTACTGCTCAAATATTTAAGAGAACTGAGAAAGCAGAGAGATTGGTCTATAGTTCTGAATGTTGCATCTATCACCTTTATTTTTGAACACCGGCATTACTTAAGAGATCTTAAGAACTTCAGGAAAAACACCTAAGCTAAGAGACTGGTTAATGAGATATAAAAGAGGGGCTACAATCATGCTGCCACATTCATTAAGAGCTTTCCAGGTACCTCATCAGTACCTGCTTAGTTTTTCTTACCAAATTTAGAAAGGTAATTAAAAAGTTCTTTTTCGCGACATGGTTGCAAGTAAATTGATCTTGGAAATCGCGAAATATTTAAGGTATTGTCAATTGTGGTTTTTGAGGAGGATCTGGATGGGGAGCGATTTAGAAAATAAACACTTAGTACATTGGCGATTTCTATGGAATCTGAAACTACATTTAAAGAATCGCCCTTGATTTATGAAAGAGATTCCATCTTCCTAGAGTTGATATTATTATTTATAATTTTCCAAGCTTTCATGGATTTATTTGAGAATTTTAAAATTCTAGTATCATTAAAGGTCTTTGCATTTTTAGGAGAGTTCTATAGTATTTTGTGAGTAAACTGATGTTTGAATTCAGGTGTGCTATTGAATTTGGTAATGTAGGCATTCTCTTTGGTTTTCTGATCTATGTTACAAATCTAAGGTGTTACCCAGTTTTTGTTCATACTTTGTTTAAATTTTGATGGCACATAGGTAAAAACATGGTTGAATGAGAACAAAAATCTATCGTAGAAAATTGAGTGAAGACAAAGATTTCAAAGTTGTTAGTATAAATTTAAAAGTAGAAAACAAAACTGTGATAGGTATGATCCTGGTATATCTGACTTTCATTTATTTCTATTCAATTATTGTGATTATTTTTACATACATTTAAAGTAGATTGTTTACTTATATACTAATATACATATCTAGAGTTATAATGCAACTACAGACACTAATGCATTGATTACTTTTTCGTTCACTGATTTTTAAGACCCGATCCTAAGCCGAGTGGCAATTTTTAAGGAGTTAAAAATTAAAAAAAGGTTGGCTTACAATCAGTTAAACACAGCAAATGTTTCCATAACTTCACTCCCAAGTCATTTCTAATAAGCACGTGCACATAACCATAGGATTCCACGAGCCATCATTTCCTCGTCTTTGCAAGCGTAAATTTTTGTCATTTACTTTGGTGAGTTAATCAGTTTTTTTTTAAATAATTCCTTAATGGGATGAAAGCATTATTCTGTAGACTTTAAGAGAAAAGTGATAGAATTGGCAGAACAAATATAAAATCTTGCTGTACAATTGCACTACAGGATTGATGAGTTGAATGTGAGACATTGGAGAAGACAAAGAGAGAAACCGGGATATTTTTGTTGTGAGATTAAAAATCTGGGAGATAATCAGGGCAAATTATAGTTTAGTAAAAATTGTATTGAATGCTTGAATATAACGTAATTTGTGTTGTAATTTTAGTTGATACCATTTTTATTTAATTATGAATTGAAAAAAATGGGGCATTCATACTTCTCTGTACCTTTTCGTGACAAATTACGCCTAACATGAAATTTTCCTCACGTGCCCTTGTGAAAAGAGGGGGTCAGCTTACTATAGATTAAATACGGCATTCTAATGTTGCAATTATTGAGAATTAATACATGGAAAACTGGTGCACAACCAAGTAACTTTACCTAAATATTTTTAAAAAATGATTACAATAAAATTTGCGAACAAAAGGCAGCCATCCATTGAAACCTTACTGCTGAAATTGGATGAGAAATCCATCTACTATATCATCATCATAGGTAGTATGTCCGTTGACAGGTCCGTGATTATTCTAGGTTAAACTTGGTTCTCCATATACTCCTATTTTCCGCAGTTTTCTTCATGTCTTGATAGCTCTCTTTCCCTTTCAAGTCGTCTACTTGCTGAAACCTTTTCCTACCTCTTTCATCAAATTCTTTGGTCTTCACCTCAATAACCAGCTCAATTGCAAAAAACAATCAATTAAACAAAACGAGCTCTATATGTTTAATTCTGAGCCAATTAACAGGCAAGCATTAATAAATGTTTATTATGTTCTTTTTCTCTCTAAGATTATGTATAGCTGTGGTTTATATTAGTATTAACATCAAAGCCTTTGAGCTCGGAATTACATGATATTTTTCAGAGCATTGTATGTATAGATAATTATGTAAAAACACGCCTGGTAAAGGCTAGAATGTTTGCTAAACTATGCAAAGATATGGACTCCAAGCAAACAGCTTTGCTCTTTTGTTGTGAAGCACGATGGCTATCCTGCGGAAAGTATTTAAGGCGAGTATTTGAGTTAAGAAACGAAATTGCCACATTTCTTGTCGAAAGCAAAAATGAAGATGCTCACCTTCTATATGACAGAAGCTTCGTGTATAAATTAGGATACTTGGTTGATATTTTTGAAAAACTAAACGTGTTAAATACATCTATGCAAGGAGTAAAAATAAACATTTTAAACTGTAGCGATAAAATTAAAGGTTTTTTGAAAAAATGCGAATTATGGAAAGAAAATTTAAAGAATAAAAGCCTTTCTACATTCCCAACATTGAAAATTGCAACTGATGAATATCCAGGTTCAATTGAAAACATTTGGAAAGCATAGAAAATTATTTCAACAATTACTTTCAGGATATTGATTTAACGAAGTTTGAATGTGGTCGCAATCCATTTTCTAATTATTCAAAGACTAATTTATTGCCTGTAGAAGAAGAGAAGCTAATAGACTTGTCCTGTGGTAATACATTATGTCAGATTTTTCAGCTAGATAGATTTGTTGAGATTTGGCTGGAAAGAAATAATGAATATCCCATATTGACAGAGAAGGCGATGAATGTACTGCTTCCATTTGCCACATCCTACTTGTGTGAATGTGGATTTTCTGCTGTGGCAGTAATAAAATCCAAATACCGTTCTAAACTACGAATTGAGGATGATCTTCGAGTTGCCCTATCGACGCTGACACCCTGCTTTGATAGGCTTTGTTCTGCTCAAGAAGAACATTCCAGGCATTAATATTAATAATTTAAACTTTATTGATGCATGGTTGTACTTATATTTGTCAACTATTTACCAATGAACTCTGGTTTCTTCTGAAATATTAATATATATAATCATAATTTTATACTATAATAGCCCAGGTCTGTTGGTTGGTCACGCTTTCACGATGGCCGATATAGAGCGTTTTAACAAACTTCCTGAATAGGTAGAAGATTAAATTTGGCAAGGATGCTTGATTAACATATTTTAAGGTAATGACGAAAATAAATCTCCAAAAAGTCCTGGGTTCGACTCCAAGGAAGACATTTCCATTTTCCATAAGGTAACATGTAAAAATCAACTTTTTGATGTGCAGGCTTTTATTGTTTTGGAAATTAAAATTAGAAGGAATTAACCTACAATCTTTGGATCTGAACCATTTTGAAGAAAAAATTACAAAGTTATTTATTCTGTTCATCTTTTTCCCCATACAATTTGAAATCGCTCATGTTATACGTTTAATTCACATATTTTGTGGAAATATTGCCATTTTAACGGAATGTTGCCTTGGCTACCTATTATATTGTTAGACCTCAAAATCCTATTGCTATATCAATCCTTTTGGGTGTAAGCGTGCTCTGAATGCTTTTAATACGAGATAGGGAGGGAGAGAGAGGGATGGTAATGCAGGGGGAGAGAGGGAAGGAGAGGGAGTGAGGGAGAGAGAGGGGAGGGAGGGGGAGAAGGAAAGGAGAGGGAGGAAGGGAGGGGGAGGTAGGGAGGAGGAGAGAGGGAATGAGGGGGAAGGGGTGGAGAGAGGGAGGGGGAGTGAGGGGAAGAAGGGAGGGAGAGAGAGGGAGGGAAACAGACAAACAAATGACTTTATTGAGGGTGAAATTGAGACTATATAGTCCCTTCTCACATTTAAGAGAGAGGGAGACGGAGTGAGGGGGAGAAGGAAAGGAGATAGTGGAAGGAAGAGAGGAGGAGAGAGAAAGAGGGGGAGGGAGGCAACTATTTTAAGGTTAACTAAAGATATCCCATCATATTGACGGGCAATTATGCTAGTTGTTTAATAAATATAATGTAATAAATGGCATTAGCTTATAATGTATTCTCTACTATGTGTTTTCTTTTCTTTTATGATTAATCATACAGTCTATCTTACAATCCTGAACGGTCAGGGAGGCCCGAAAATTTTTCAATTTCTCAAGGGAGGCGCCAACGAAAAATGTTTGAGAACCACTGATGTATAGCATTATTTTTTAGGGCACATCTAAAAGAATTTTTACAAATACAGAAAGGGACTATGTGATATTACCAGGAGCCAAAATTAGAATTCACTGCAGACCTGTATTCCCTGTTCCATGTGTGTATATCCTCTGTTTGGTTGTATTTATAAAAAATAATTGAAACTCTACTCAGTCAACTCTGACATATACAATTATTCTAGAAGGATTTGAATAAAATACATTTATCATAACATGGGCTTAAAACCAATCATGAAGGGCCTAATAATATGGCACAAATGTTTTAACAAACATTACATGCAACGTCTGAGATTCGACAGGGATACATTCCTGAAAATGCGGTCAAATCTCAAACGGTCTAATGTCGAGCGCTGTTATTCAATAAAAGTACAGGTTATTATTGGGAGATGCGTTCCAGCATCTCGGAAGAAATTACTGAGTTCCATCTCATATTACATAGTGTTAAAATAACATTACTGACGTGCTAAGAAAACAATATTACATCATTAAAAAGCACAAAATAATTTAAGAATAAAGAAAAACGACTTATATAAAAATATTTTCATACCTGAAATCTTTTTCAACTGCGCTTACAGGGTTTATTAATTGAGAAGTTGTAAAATTTTTGTTGAAAGAAGAGAGGTTGTTGGCTAGTAGATTTGATAAAATACCTAGTTTCAACCCTTCAGCTCCAATAATATTTGTTTTCTTAGAAAAAGTAATAAAGGAAAACCAGACATTCTGAATCGCAGTGACGTCTACTGCACTGGTTGACATGAGCACAAACGATGAAAATGAACTATCACGAATTTCTCTTTTGCTCAAAATAACTTTTTGAAACAAGTTTTCTTTCCGTAAATTTTGATTCAGTTTCTTTTAAAAATAAATATGAAGAAATAAAACTCAAAAAAGTTCTTTGAAAAAATAGGCTGAGAGGGAGAGTATGCGACTCCAAACCACGAACTGAATGCAAAAGGTACTCCCCAAAGATTTCATTAGTCCCTCTGTTTGTAAACAAAAAAGATGCTCTGACAGCAAAATTAATCTAATAAACAGAGACTCTATAGAGATAAGTTCTTGGTCTGCTAACAGGTAAAGATGTGGGGGTTAGCTGAAGGACATAACCCAAAGAGAAGTAGTCTCACTTAAAATTCATCAGCTCGGTCAAATAAACGAAAGTCGAGATTAGGTTATAATGTATAACAGTCTAGTTCTCGAGTTAGACGAATGGTCGAATCTTGGGCGTCACCTGTATTTCAATTAAGGATATTAACGCATTCAAAAAGGCTGCACATAAATTAATTATTGAAAGCTGTTTTTATGAGGTTCATGAATTCTTCATTTGATAGCTAATAGAGTTTTACATAATTATGAAATGAGTATTGTAATATAACTATTATTAGACATTTATAATGTATTTTGTATTACCATTCTTGAATTGTTAAATGAAGAAATTAAGAATTTAAATAATTTTAAGCTTTATAGGTATATATTTTCGTCTGTATTATTTGATATTGTATTTCTGTGCTTTCCTTTTTAACCTGTAATCTGACCTAAACAACTGTATGTTGTCATTGGACAAAATAAATTATTATTATTATATTTTATTATATTTATAACTGTACATTACAAAATACTTCATTGTAGCTTAATCAACCTTATATCATTATAGAATGCGGTATAGCATATTAAATCCACATTTTAACATAGCTCATTACAGGCTATTTCATTACATTCATTCATAGTTATTCCACCTTTCGGTAGGATTTTTACCCAAACCTACCTGTATCACTCAAGGCCATTAGCTTCATCTTCTGATACACAAGGGTAGATTCATGTTGGTAAAGGCAGTCATTATCTACCCCACCCCTGAAGATTTCAATAAAAAATTAATAAAATATAACACATTGAAAAAATGTTACTCCTGTTTAATTTTTATAAAAAATGGCATCTATATCCTATTTATCTATTAAATCTATATCCTTTTGCAGATATTTCAATTATTTTATTTTTCATCTTTGAATACTAGCCAATGATCAAGCCTGATCGTATCCATTTCCTTCTTTTAATGCATCTAATAATTCGTTCCTCTCCTTTACTCTCAGGCATTTTCCTATCATCCTTAGCTCCATGGCTTCCTTCAGCAAGCAGTTTCCTTTCAATATCTGAACGACCTATTTCTTTTGTTTGTTCTTTTAGAGTTATTGGCTAATCCATCTCCTGGACTATTATATCCATGACACCTTCCACATCTGGAAAATACAGAAGGAAGAAGGGAAACCAAGTGCCTACATTAACCTACTCTTTAAGAAGGCCACCAAGAGGGCCAACTGCTTAAACTCTTTTGCAAAGGATTGAGTGCCACCTTGCACGATCTCCAAATATCACACAAGTAGATGATGAGACAATTCCAAGTTGAAAAATCTGAACCCAGGACCTCTGTGTTGAAGGCCAACACTAGCCATTCCACCACTGCTAACTTCCCATATCTTCTGTCTTATTTTATTACTATAATTAAGCTCCCCTCTTCCCCTACTGTATTTAAGACTTCTTCATTCATTTTTTTCTCTGTCCAATAAATTTTCTTCAGCTTACAGCAAACACTCAATCACAAACACTTCCAATCTGTTCAAACCCTCTTTTTTCATTGTCCATGGCTCTTACCAATATAATACTGCACTCCATATCAAAGTGTTCACTAGCATCTTTTTAATATAAATGTGAAATAAGAGGAGAAAAATTCTGAACCTGACTGGAACTGAACCTAGGAATCCTACTTTGCCAGGTAGTTACTTTAACCAACCAAGCTGTCAAGTCAGTCTATTTTTTAATATCTGTATTCAGAATTCATGTCAACGATTCTCGTCATCTCATAAATGCCTCCTTTGCTCTTGCTACACTTATCCTGTCCTCTTTCATGAATCTTCCACTATACTTCTACTATAACACTGATTTTCCTCAATACCTCCATTAGGTTAGGTCAGGGGTCGACAACCTTTTACCTAAGAAGAGCCACTTTATCAAATTATGTATAAAACACAACATAAGAAGAGCTGCAGTCATTGACGGATCCACGGGGGGAAAGGGGTGATTCTCCCCATCCTTAAAAACAAATGTTTATTTTACATAATGCGTCCAATACCTTTTTCGTTTTCTGCAATTTCTATTAAAATAATTTACGAATCCGATCTCTTTTTTGGAGGTTTTATCAGGGAGAGTTGCTCTTGGGAGCCACATGCAATTTCTTAAAGAGCCGCTTCAGACTCAGGAGCTGCAGGTAGCTGACCCCTGGGTTAGGTCATAAAACTCTGTCAAAGTTTATTTTAAAATCTACAAAGAACACAAATACATCCTGGTTTTATTTCGTTTATTTCTATCAAAGCATTAATCACCCCTATGACATATGTAGCGCCATGACCTTTCCAAAATTCCCATTAACTGGCTCACTTTTCCATATAATAAGTCCAACCCTCCCTTGTTTATGCAGTTCCTACATGTCATTGCATTGCCCTTTCCACCACAGCTCTCTTGCTTGTGTTGTATACCTCCTAATCTTATTGTTTAATTCTTAGTAACTCTTATTAGTTGGATTATAATAAAATGCTACTTTAGATATATACATAAATTTATTATAAACTCTGATAATCTTTATAAGACACTGATTATGATCCTTTATTTCCCTCAGTTCGTTAGTACACAATAACTTTATTGCAATATATAGTATATATTACTTCATTGCTACTCAGAACTGTGTAGTATAAAATATATGAAGTTGGCAATATGACTATATTCAATTTAAACCATGTCACTACATAAACAACACAGAGTATTATTATTATGCATATTATTCTTGCTATAAAAAAATACAGTAAACTGTTTATACTTCACATTACTATATATACTATACATATATAAATTATTATTATTTTGGTCACCAAACCAAAACATAGTTCTATATTCTTTTATACTGTGTCAATAATAAATGGTGGTTTGGATAATTTACCAAAATCATTATATTTATGCAACAGATAACCAACGATTTCTTCAACCACACATTGTGAGAAAGTTTACCATAATATTTTTTATGCATTAAAATTTTTTTGTAAATAATGTACATTACCTGTTTTATCATTTGAAGTTCGATTTAGCTGATATATTTTGTGGAAATACTATAAATATTTTAGGATCATCACTGATTACCGTCCTATTTCATGGAAATTATAGCAAGTCGGAATTATTCTCAGAATTATTATGAAATTAATAAAATTTTCCATCTATTAACAGAGAAATAGGTATTTTAAATCTGGAAATATTTCAAGGCATTCAATCGTCTATGAAATTTGAAACAACTTTTTTAATCCTGCTGTTGTACGTAAGACCACCTAATAAGTATTGCAAATCCGTCGATAGATGGCACTATACCCAACTCAGTAGTCGGACACCTGCCGAGGCCGGCTCAACTCTTCATTCCTTGCCCGCGTTCTTTTCCCATGATTCAACGCGGTTTCTCATCACGTCATAGCTGCGGTTAGATTTGAGCAGAGGTTCTCAAAGTTTATCCGGCGTTCGATTTTATAAAGAAACGCACTGATTAAACGAAGATTGTCCGTGTTTTTCCGCGTGAGTGAACTAATAGTGTTTACGCGAGTCACGTGATTAAGTTCTCGTGATGTACATTTTCGAGTGTCGTTGGAATCTCCTGAACCGTCTTCAAGGAAATCGCCGATGGAGATGAAATATCGTCCACCCCTGGAGCAACGGCTTCTGTAATTTTGGTAAGTGTTATAAAATATTTAATCTGTTTTATTTTAAACGTGCACATTACGTTTTGAGAGAAGAATAGAGCTTATGCCTACCGCTTTGCCCGATGTGGTCGCTATGCAATCGTTGTCAATGGCGTACATATGTAGGATTTTGTGGCGTAGGTATCAAGATCAGTGTTAAACGAGCTGGAGGATGAATTACAATCTTGGCTTCACTTCAGTTTTGTTTCGTATCATCGTGTTAACAGTGTATGTGATTAGATCTACAGCTTTATGTGGAAACGTCTAGTATTGTCGTTCGTTAAAATATCGGACTGGCTGCTTAACTCCCGCGATAGCTAATAACTGGAGTTCCCAACACGCACATCGCCATGTACTCGTCATTGTAGTCGCATCAGTTAATAGGTTAAATACTGGAAGTAGCATAAAAACTGTTAAAATTCTCGCGTTTTACCAT
The DNA here is from genome assembly GCA_036926305.1 of Uropetala carovei. Taxonomy (NCBI): domain Eukaryota; kingdom Metazoa; phylum Arthropoda; class Insecta; order Odonata; family Petaluridae; genus Uropetala; species Uropetala carovei. The sequence continues at coordinate 1,841,076 of JAXCHB010000257.1, read as the reverse complement.
TACTTCAAGATGATGACGCAATCTACTCACCATTCCCTAATTCTTTCGCGACCGTCTCGGTTAAGTATCGTGTTTCAACAGGAATTCTTGACGGGAAAGTAGCATCACGTGATCACAATTTCTAAGTATCGAGTTTCACAAATTTCCGAGAAACCGCATATGGGTGTCAGAAAGGATTCGGTTGTATGATAAAGTACTTAACAAAACCTTCTCTTTAAAAATCGCTCTTTTCGCTTAAAATGTATTGACCGAAATGCGATTGTTGCTTCAATGGTTTTATATGGTGATATTTTCCCTTTTTCGTTCGTCGAGTTCCGAATCTACCCGACACGCTACCGTTTACGCCTCTAGAAATCAGGAAAATAAAATGAGTATTTAAAATTATCAATTTTAAATTAACTAGTAACTAACAGAAGCGTAGCTGGTAGATAATGGCGCTTATGGCAAAATTGAAGGAAACGCCTTAGTACCCAGAATATTATTTTTCCTGCATTTTAGTAAATAGTAATCCCAAATTTATTAATATTATTAAAAATAAGAGCGTTTGAGTATTAAGTTAACACTAATTTATCGTAAAATAACCTATTAGCATGTTTTATGGAAGCTTTTGGCGCCATTTGCAAGCGGCGCCGCGGCGTCTATGGCGCATGCCACCTTCGCCATACCCTAACTCAGTGGTTCTCAACCTTTTGCCTCTTGCGTCCCACCAATCACCTTTACAAGGAACTCTGGTCCCATCGTGATATAAAGAAAAACTTCACTTTTCTAATAAATTTATTTCTACGTTTATACGCATATAAGTAGTACATTAATAATTGGTGGACTCAAAGGAGAAGGTCGAAATATATATAAGATTTACTTCGTAATTCCACAAAAATTTATTTATTTATTTTTAAAAATTAATTTTTGTGGAATTGCCAAGTATGTCTTTTTCATTTCGACAATATGAAGAAATTCCATAAAGTTACGCCTGAGACTGTTAACTATATAGAAGAGAAGGTGCCAAAAAGTCTAACAGATTGGGGTGCCAAAATGTCGTCAGCCGGCTCTGGTCCCACCTAGACGGCTTTCAAGTATAACCAGTGGGACCGGTTGAGAAACACTGCCCTAGCTCTATGACGTTCATATCAATCTGCCGTATATCTTCGAGTATACGGCGATTTGAGTATAAGTCGAAATGTACCTTTTAGCCTAAAAAAGCGTCTAAAATCCAAGAAAACGAAAATAAGATAATTTTGTAATTTACAAAAAAATTAATATATATACAGGTGAACCTCTACTTACGGGCATCCAAGAAACAAACAATTCGTATGAATGAACATTCCACATACCAATGAATTGCGCCTCGCACTTGATTTACGAACACACCCTCACGCACTTACGAACATCGGTCACGGTAAGAACACGTAAACTTGTCAACACGTCATTTGCCGCTTGTAATCGAAACCATACGTGTTTATATACGTATTGTTTTTTATTACCCTTGAAATATGGAAAACAATTGTAAACGTAATGTTCCTGAAAGTGCTAAAAGTGATAAAAAAACGTAGAGTGCTTTCGATGGAAACTAAAATGGACATAATACATAGATCGGAAATAGGGGATCATATTCGCAATGCAGGCTCTGTTCAGTCCGTGATTATAAATAAAAAACAAAATGTCGTCCTAGAAGAAATGGAACGGTGTTTAATAATTTGAATTAAGGATCAAAATAAATAAACCAACGCTTGAGTACTGAATTGATTCTTCTCTTCAATCCACTCATTTGGGCAGGTTTTTTAAAGAAAAAATATAAATTTTAAGTTTTCCTTTCAAACTACGTAAGTACGGTGATGCTGTATAATTCGCCTTCGCATTTTCTGCTAGTTAGCCTGAATTTTTCATACTAATGCGCTTCTAAAGAAAGGCTCATGTTGCCGAAACCGTTCGTTTATCATTGGCAGTCACCTCTGCAAAAACGTAGGACGGGGGTTAAGATGAGTAACTTTTGAAAGATTGCTTGAGATCAGAGTGGTTTAACTTCAATATTCAACGTCATACTTAACTATATTTAACTCCATTGTCTAGCCACGACATTTTATTTGCTAGTGATTAAATGCAGGTATACATCGCTTAAGTTCGTTTCGCACACATCTAACTGAAGTCGCGTAGATTCCCAAACTTCCTTTCTCCTACAACCTCACATATAATTTAGTTTCTTTTGGTCTTTATCCTACCGGAGCACTTTTCTTTTGTTGAACACAAAGCCAGATCGTGAAATTCTCGTTTCTTCTGTGCACCCTATAGCAGGGGTGCCCAACCTGCGGCCCACTAAGCAATTTGATACGGCCCACCGACAGTCTTTCTTAGTTTATAAAACTTTTTTCATTTAATTAGCTACTGAATATTATTTTCCGTGTAGCAAAATCTTTTAAAATATCTAACGTTAAATCGCGACCTCTTACAATTAGTAAATATTTCTCAATTCAAGTAAGTTCTTTTTAATGCTGTTTTTTGTTTCTTTCAAAGATATTTCTAAAATTGAATTCCATGATTTTGAATATGGAAATGTTAACCCTAAAAAGCGAATTTTAACTTGATTTCCTCGCATATGGTGCCTATGAATCTACAGGTAACTTACGATGTAACTATAATTCATTGCCAATTTCGAATGCGGCCCACCGAAGGATTCAATTCTACCAATGCGTCCCACCACGCAGATAAGGTTGCCTACCGCTCACGCTGTACGCTCAGTCCATCCTTCCTTTCTCCGTGTACACTCAGTACACGGCACCGTTTCGCCTAACGTATTTATTGCTTGTTATTATGTGTCGCGGCCTTTTGAAATTAGGCTGGGAGCCGAAGAATCTTGAGAAGGCACGAGGCGACGCTTGCGAGCCGTAGTAATATGTACTTTCAAAAGCTTATGGCATCTTCCTGCGCGGTCTGTGACGTAGTGTAGTGGAAAGCGGTTGTGGAGAGGGAAGTTGAGGGGGAAGCGAACCGTCGGAACCCGCAGCTTGGATTTTCCTGTATTAATTTCCATACCGTATTTTCTACCCGTTATCACTTGTCTATTTATCATTTTCTGGAGATCCCCATACTTTCTTGCTAGAAGTACCTGATCATCCGCGTATTTCGCTGTTCTTATAATCCTTCCTCCAATTTTGAAATCTCCCGTGCCTTCTAACGCTTCCTGCATTAACCCCTCTCCATATATATTGAATAGGATCGGCGATAGACAGCAGCCCTGTCTTACTCCTCTACCGATATTTACTCCACTGGTGTCCGCATTCTCCAACCTGAGCTTTACAACTTGATGCACATATAGAGTCCTGATCAGTCTCCTGTCTTTCCAGTCTACACCTATATCCTTTAATATCCTCATCAGCAGTACCCAATTTACTCTATCAAAGGCCTTCTGCCAGCCGACGAAACATACGCAGCAATCTTGGCTGTACTCTATTGCCCTTTCTGATATGATTCTCACTACACCGATAGCAGCTCTGGTTCCTCGTCCCTATCTGAATCCGAATTGATCTTCCCCTAGCATTTCTTCGGCCTTTTCCTCTAGCCTTTTATTAAGCATCCTATTGATGATCTTCGAAGTGTGTGACAGTAGGCTTATCGTACTGTAATCTTAAAAGTGCATTGCCTTTGGCTTCTTCTTTAGAGGGATCATTGTTACACCTAAGAAATCCTGAGGCTACTCTCTCCCGTAATCACTTTTAGTCCTTCCGATCCCATGACTTTAAGTACCTCTGCCGATATTCCATCGCTGCCTGTAGTTTTTCCTTTCTTCAGTTCCAGTATCGCATTTTCTACTTCGCTTTACATAATACATACTTGGTTCCAAGTTGTCTTCTTCAATGTAATCCTCGTCTTCCAGTTCCATTTGTACCTCTCCTGCCTGCTTGTTTTATAGTTCCTTAATGTATTCTTACTATACCTGCGCTACATCCTTTGGTTCTGCGATTATTCTTACATCTGTATTCATAATTTCTTTACCACGAATCCCATTAGGCTTCTTATCTTCTAACTCCAGTGCCCTAACGTACATCATATCGTGCCGTCCTAATTTATCCATCTGTTGTATTTCCTCACATTTTTCTTTTATCCAAATTTCCCTAGCTTTATCTGTTACCCTTCTCAAGTCCTTGTTTATGCGTCTACAATTGGCTCTACCTTCTTCACTGTTAACGTTTTTCCATTTTATTCTTTAGAGGGATCATTGTTACATCTAAGAAATCCTGAGGCCACTCTCCCGAGTCGTAAATCTTGTTAATTAATTTCTTAATCAATTTTAGTTCTTCCGATCCCATGACTTTAAGTACCTCTGCTGGTATTCCATCGCTGCCTGTCGCTTTTCCTTTCTTCAGATCCAGTATCGCCTTTTTATACTTCGCTTTCCATAATACTTGGTCCCAAGTTGTCTGCTACAATCTTGTCCACTTCTTCCAGTTCTATGTATATATATTACCTTTCCACCAGGGCTAGAGACCAATTGATTTGTATATTTAATAATAATAATACCGAATTTTGCACTTTTATTTTAAAAAATTCAATATATCTATTACTCAATGAATTTTTATTTGATTTTGATTTCATCGTTGTTTATGTAGGATTTCTATAATTATGATAAAGATGTGTTTCTTCCAAATTAAATAGCTGATAATATTTTTTTCTGTTAACATTTTGTAATTAACATTATAAAAAAATCCGAAAAATATCCGTGCGATAACTCACTGGATAGCCTGTTTTTGCTCTTCTTGTTTTCATGTCAATTACTATTTCGATAACTTGAAAATTTCCTAATTGTTTGAGTATACATATAGGTATTCCGAAACAAAAGGAAATACCTTCTGAACAGAGAAAATTTTAATTTTCTCTGCATTTTTTATGAGAATCAACAGATATCCGATTTTCCGTCATGCACCGAACTTTTCATATATGATGGACATATTTCACCAAACGCTTCTTAACCGTCCAGGGATCAATTCTTTTTCTACAGATCACCCTATAAAATATTTCGTTTTCAGTCATTTACAGGTACAGCCTTGGGTTATCTTTAAAGCAATATATTCGTTGAACTCCATTTCTAAACTACTTATGCCTCTAAACGAAAGCTGATTTTCTCACCAACCGATTTTGTATTTCGTCTCGTTTTTACTTTCTCCATACGAAGTAATGGGAAAGTATTGTGATCACGAAAAAAATCGACTTCGAGATTTCAACGGAAGTACACGTTTTGAGGTACCTAAAACACGTTTAGACTATTTTCGGAATGATGTGTGTGGATGGATGGATGTATGTATGTACGATATGTGATTGTGGGCGCTCTAACTCAAAAAGTACTTGTCATATTAATACCAAATTTCATATATAACGCTTTCGTATAAGCACAAAGAACCGATTTGTTTTTGGACAATATCAGATAAACGGAAGTTGAGGTTTATTCGAAACCCGATTCGGTTTTTGCGATATTTCTCCGTTAAAACATCATTATTGTATAGACAATTCTATACAAAGGTTATAGAGAATGTCATTTCCTACAACTTTCATTTGAAATAATTTTTCATAGTAGTTATTGTTTAGGAATTATTTATAAATAATCGATTTTTTCCGTTTCCGTCAAATTTCTCCTTAAAAACGTCGTTATTGGTAATCTTCGTGAGGACCAAAGTTGTAGAGAATAATATTTCTTACAGGTTTTGTTTGAAACAAATTTTTGTAGAACCATCAATTTCGGAGATATTCAACTTTTTCTTAATTTGAGTATACAGCGACAACACCATGTAGCGGTGAGTTCTGTAAACATATTCGAAATATACGTAATTTAGGGCAATAAGGACGACTGTATTCTTTTACGATACGAAATGATAATTTGCCTCATAATGCTATTCATAATAATTTAAATATTTATACCCCAAATATGGAGAAAGTCATGGGTTGGCCACATCAGATTTTTTATTGGTTTGTTCGTTTGCCCAGTGGCGTAGCTAGAGTCTTCGGCGCCCGGGGCCAAGGTATCTTTTTGGCGCCCCTAAGGGGGAGGTTATATTCCCAGTCTGGCCCATATGACCTTTTTTCTTGCCGCCAAATTCCAGGGGGAGGGGTTTACGCGGGGCTGATTACGTAACTCCGCGACCTCTTAGCGGATCTGCTTTCAACTATAAAAATCGGCCCGTGAGTTTGCGCCCCTTAAACCCTGCGCCCGGGGGCAACTGACCCCCTCTGCACACCCCTCGCTACGCCTCTGCGTTTGCCTCTCTGTTTTCATAATATTATTTTAGGTCATTCATACTTGTATAAATTAATTCTAACATTCCGTATTAAAATTTATTTTTTTTAAATGTCATTTGTTTTCTGCTTCTGCAGCTCTCTCCTTACTTTTTAAAAAACAAATATGATTTCATTTCAATCTTTGAAGTCGCTGGTGTCTGCCTCATAAATTTTGGAAATTCAAAGATGATAATAAGCTACGTGAAAGAATTACGCGAATCATGTGCGGGCTTATCGTCCATAAAGAAGCGGTGCGATCCTCTTTTAAACTACCACCGAGAGCTGCTTATTTGCGGCTGAAATGCACATCTGGCATAATAAATCGTTCTATGGCTACACGGGTTGCCTTGAAGCCATAAGTTTCGAGCTCGATAATTCATTTTTGAATTATTCATTCGCGTAATTCGTCGCGCCGTCGTCACGCACGGTTCGCAAATTGCTTCGGCATAGGGAGATTGAGAGAGCGAGCCATTCAGTTCGTTCGTCGGGATAATGTCCATTCTTCTCGCACGGGAGAGCACCTTCTTTTGTCCCGTGAGATGAAACTATGCAATTTGTATTCAAATCACCCAGGATATTCCGCATACTGCCCCAGATGGAGCAACTGTTCATAGCACTATAACATGCCTAACTTTCGGTACTCTTCCGCTATTTCTTCTTCCATTCATCTCTTATCGATTTGATTTTGTTTCAGTTTCATTTCATTTAGAACCTAAGTCCGTCTCATACGTATAAATGAGAGACATTTTTTGTATTATCACTTTACGTTGAGGATAACTTTGAACGTGTTTTGTTTGTTGCTTTGCAGTTTCATGGTTTAGACCAAAAAAACCGACTGTAGCATGGATCGAGTTTGACTCGAGGGACGAAGAAAGAACTCGGGAAATAACATTACAACTCTTGGCACACTAAACGCAAGATGACAAACTTACAAATAGATTTAACTTTTGAATGTAATTCACTTCCAGGTTGTTTCATGTCATCGCCACGCCGGGAACTAACTTACTGAATTCGTGACTCGAATCCGAACAAAATAATACACTCAACTTTACCCATGCGTCGTAATTTTCGCCGTTTTAAGCTTACGAATAAATTAAACTTAGGTAGTAAATCGATAAGTCCTACTGAAGTCTTGCTCCTTCGAACTCGCAGTGGTAGGTGTCAATCTGCTAGCAACGTGCTCGCTATATGCAAGACATGCTGCCATTCTCTTAACTATGGGCTCGCTGTCTTTCAACGAAAAGAGATGGATTAGAAATCAAATTCAGGGCATCAAACTTAGGCATAGGCAAACTAGACAATCCCCCATGGCCGCCGATTTCAATGCAAAGGAGTCACTGTACAAAGACGGTCAAACATGACGGTTATTGATTTAAATGTAATGGTCGATAATGTATCTTTCGTTTCTCTTTAAGAAATACCGAAATACGACTTCCTTTCTCTCCCTCTTTCACTCACTCACTCCCCCCCCCCCCTCCCCCCCTCTTCCCCTTCCTCATTCTCACTTAACTGCTCACGTCCCATATTTTGACGGAATGGTGACCGTAGGGCACCGAATAACGAAAGGGTCACTTAAGGGTCTTTTTCTTTTATACATACTAAGGGGTAAAGCGAAACGAATCTGGATCCATTACAGTTTCCTGATGGAGGGGAAAATTAGCATGGGAACGATGTAAAGAGTGAATTTCTAGGAATAGAAAGGTTTTTCTAAGAAGTTTTCGAATCCATTCTTGAAAAAGGAAAGGACTTTTTACACCTTATGGTAACTGAAAAACATTTATCCTATATTTTACTTTATTTTATGTGTAATTTTTATTTATATTCTGTGATTTTATTGAAATTTACTTAATTTTGCTGAGATTTTCTTAATTTTACTAGTGGTTTTGCAAATATGAGGTGTACAATATATTGCTTTCAAGTTAAAAAAGCCATAATATAAAAATGCTATAATTAATAGTAGAAGTAAGCGTTAACTTCATTTTAAACTAATTGAATTTAAAGGCTGTTTTCTTTACTGATTACTTATTTTACTGTGATACTTGAAAATGTCCGACGCGAGAGGAAATCTAATGAAAATATTACACCTCAATATGACGATGTTTTATTTCACTCACCGACCCAGGAAAGCTCAAATGGAAAACTTCAACCTCAATCCGAAGAAGTTAATGCGACTATATGTTTGAAAATGTTTCCGTAGAGTTAGCAACACAACAACCTAATGTTATTAATTCTTTGTCAAATGATATAGCGCTATGGCCTGCGACAATAACTTTATCAATCCAAGATTATTACATTAAAATTAGACCAGAAGAAGTTTACGGAACCCTGGAGTCCTCGAAAATTGAATTCAAGGAAGGGTCAAGGACAATAAACAGGTCTCTAAATACAAGCGCGTTCACAAGAATTAATTAAATGGAGAGAAATTTCAACGAGATTGGTTAGTGTATACACAAACAAACAAGAAGGCATAATGATATATCTTTAAATATTTTCCAAGAAAAAAACCAAATTGGCTCAAGGGAATAGTGGTTGGAAAAATATTACCTAGAACCTATTAGAACATTAGAACTCTTCGGACCATAGGCCGTCTATACGTAATTTTATTTCTTGAACGAAAGCTCTTGGTCGCATTAATACAACTCTCATAAAAGCACTCGAAAGCGAACGTCAGTACTGGAGAGAAGTTTTGAAACGTGTTATAGCAACAATTTAACATTTGTATTCTCATGCAATTGTTTTTCGTGGAAAAAATCAAACATTCTACTAGGAGCACAGCGGAAATTATATCGGCGCTTTGGAGTATATGGCAGAATTTGACCCATTTCTGCGAACACAAATAAATATGCCAACTTAGGGAAAGGCAGTGTTTATTATTTGTCTTCTGATATTTGAGACGAATTCATTGCTCTAATTGGGGACAAAATAAGAAATTACATAGTAAAAGAATTGCAAGAAGCAAAATTTTTAAAAATAATCGTCGATTATACACAGGATATAAGTCATATTGACCAATTGACAGTACTAGTTAATTATGTTCTGCACGGTAAAGTAAATGAACGTTTCCTATTTTTATACCGATAACCTCACACACCGGAAAAAATTTGGAGCACGTAATGTTCGAATATCTGCAAAAACTTAATGTTAACATTAAGGATTGTAGAGGCCAAAACTACGATAATGCTTCACACCAGTGATGGAAAAAGAAAAATTTACGTTCCGTTACGGTAAATAAAGATCGTTTTTCGTTAAGTTTTTCGCTACACTCTAACCTAAATTTCGTTTTTCGTTACGTTTAACGTTATAACGAAAAATTTTATTACACGTTAATGAAATCGAGCTAATTGCCCTTTTTTACTTTCTCCATACGTAGTAATGGGAAAGTATTGTGATCACGAAAAAAATCGACTTCGAGATTTTAACGGAAATACGCGTTTTGAGGTACCTAAAACACGTTTAGACTATTTTCGGAATGATGTGTGTGTGTGTGTGGATGGATGGATGGATGGATGTATACTCAAAAAGTACTTGTCATATTAATACCAAATTTCATATATAACGCTTTCGTATAAGCACAAAGAACTGATTAGTTTTTGGACAATATCGGTTAAACGGAAGTCGAGGTTTATTCGAAACCCGATTCGGTTGTTGCGATATTTCTCCGTTAAAACATCATTATTGTATATACAATTCTATACAAAGGTTATAGAGAATGTCATTTTGTACAACTTTCATTTGAAACAATTTTCCATAGCAGTTATTGTTTAGGAATTATTTATAAAAACTCGATTTTTTCGGTTTCCGTCAAATTTATCCTTTAAAACGTCGTTATTGGTAATCTTCGTGAGGACCAATGCTGTAGAAAGTAATATTTCCTCCAAGTTTTGTTTGAAACAAATTTTCGTAGAACCATCCGTTTCGGAGATATGTTGCTTTTTCTTAATACCAGTATACAGAGCCACCACCATGTAGCGGTAAATTCTGTAAACATATTCAAAATATACGTAATTTAGGGCAGTAAGGAAGACTGTATTCTTTTACGATACGACATAAGGATTTTTCGTTATAATTCTATTCATAATAATTTTGATATCTATACCCCAAATATGGAGAAAGTCATGTGTTGGCCACATCACATTTTTTTATGACTACTTGGTGAATAATGTGGAATTGGAATGTAAAGGAGCCTTCAAAGTAAACATTTTTTGTTATTTGTGATAAATAGTTTTGACATTGGAAGAAGAAACAAAGTTTATCATATGGTAAAAGAAAAATATGAATTTATATTTAACTATAATAAGTAAACGTACGCCAAATCTGTTACATACTAGTGTAATGCCCGTTGAAATATCAACGGAAGAATTATAGATAGATTATTATTATTTTCATTTAAAACAATTAATATCACACTTTTAAATATGAAATATTTTGCCATATACAACATTTGTAGTGATTATTTTGTTGATGACGGGCTATCTTTAGTTAAACTTAAAATAGTTGCCTCTCTTGCCCTCCCTCTCCCCCCCTCTCCCTCTTCCCTCTACTTCCCTCTCTCTCACTCCCTCTCGTTCCCCCTCTACCTCTCTCCCCCCCTCTCGTATTAAAAGCATTCAAAGCACGTGTATACTCATAAGGATTGAATTAACAATATGATATAGAGGTCTAACAATGGAATTGGTAGCCAAGGCAACATTCCGTTGAAATGGCAATATTTCCACAAAATATGTGAATTAAACGTATAACATGAGCGATTTCGAATTGTATGCGGAAAAAGATGAACAGAATAAGAAACTGTAATTTTTTCTTCTATATGGTTCAGATCCGAAGATCGTAGGTTAATTCCTTCTAATTTTAATTTCCAAAACAATAAAAACCTGCACATTAAAAAATTGATTTTTACATGTTAACTTATGGAAAATGGAAATGTCTTCCTTGGAGTCGAACCCAGGACTTTTTTCGAGATTTATTTTCGTCATTACCTTGAAATATGTTAATCAAGCATCGTTGCCAAATTTCAATCTTCTACCTATTTGGGAAGTTTGTTGAAACGCTCTATATCGGCCATCGGGAAAGCGTGACCAACCAACCAACCGACCTGGGCTATTATACTATAAAATAATATATGATATATCTTATAATAATGATGGAAATGTCGACAAATTGGAAGAAAAATTTGAGCAATTCGATATTTTATCAATATCAGAATTTTTAAAATCTGCTTCAGAGAAACTTCATTCACGATAGAAACATCACTTCAACTTTTCCGAATGTGGAAATAATTTTGAGATTGTTTATGGTTTTGTCCATCGCTAACGCGAAGGAATGTGGACATTTGCGGCACTTAAAATTATAAAAAATTATTTGCGAAGTACTCTCCTAGAACAAAAGTTGAATGCTCTTGCAATACTTTATATAGAAAAAGAAAACTTATTTAAATTAAATTATGTTGAACTCATTAATGACCTTATTGAGATAAAAATTCGAAAGAATAATATATAAATGCTATTTATTTTTCGTTATTTTTCTTATGAAAAATTGTATTTTAATGCACGAGTCACATTTTTATTAGTCGAATAAGCTTTCAAAAATGTAAACTTGGTAGTTACATATTGCTTATAAATAAATCCTTTTATTATTATTAATATGAAAATGTGATGAATAATTTTTTAAATATGTATATGATTTTGTTCTGTGTGGGGCCCGGATTGATCTTTGTGCCTAGGGCCCGAAAATGTCTGGACGCGGCCCTGGTCAGAGCTGACTAGGAAAATCGCGTGCCCCGGTGCAAAGTATGCGCGCGGGGCTTCTTAAGCGTCAAATATTTTCGATGGTGAACTTCATTAACTAAAACAATCTAAGACACTCCTGTATTTTTCAGATTTTTATTTTTAATTCTTGTACTTTAGAAGTACGACAAATGGTTTTTAGTGACCGTTCGCACCGCCATCAAGGCTCTGTGTAAGGTTATGCGATTCCAGTTACTTGAGGTGTTAGGGAAAATAGGTTACTGTAACTTGTAAGACGTGGGGGGTATTAGTATCATCGCCCGCACGTCCCTAGTTTTTAAATGGGTTGAATCAGGGAATATTTTTGGGCTTAATTAATTCAAATAGAACTTTTTATTTATACTGTTTTAGACAACCAAATTTACGTTTCTGACTTCATAATTTTTTCAATTAACCGTTTGAAATTGGATTTATAAAATCAGATAACTCTGCCATTAATATTAAATGTGTTAGTATCATCATATTGTTTATTATTCTATAAAAAGTTGAGTTACTTAAACAGGAAAGCTGCGAATTTAGGTAAGTGAAATATTCGTGACTGGCTATAATTAATGTAGAAAAAACGGGAAAAGGCTCCGGAGCCAGTAAGCGTGAAATATTGATGTTATATAATTTATGAAGTCGAATTTTAATGACATTATAATCATGGCGGATGATTTAAAATGGCGTTAATATTCCTTTTTATATTTGAAACATTTTGAAAACTGAAATAGTGATGAATTTTTTCAATCGTCGCTGCATATAGTACTCCGGTAACCCGTGAACACTTTCCTTAGTCGAGGCACGCCCGTGCCATCTAACGTCCTTGCGGCGAACTCACAGGACAGACTAGTCGAGCGAATCAACGGGGCGTTTAAACTGTTACCGGTAAAATATTTCTTGCAAATCAGTTTTTCATTTTTAGTCAATATTATTTTCAAACGAATACAACTGTTGAAATAAAACCCCTCTTAAAAAATATCCAAAAATAATACAACTCATGATGTAAATAACCTAATTGATAGAAATGAATGTCTTGGAATGATACTTTCCGTTTCAAATTTTACGACTTCCGTACAGTACTAAAGTTTTTTAAACGTATGGATTAGCTGTTCATAAACGAGATAATATATATAGAGTACATTTTTCTAAGACATGGGACTATGTAATGTGTACATACATCTCAATTGTACTTTTAGTTGTTCATTTACCATATGACGATTTTCATGTTTTGAATCAGTTAACTCCTGCGTGCCATATTTCTTGGATTTTGATACCTCGACAAAAACTCCTCAAATAAGAACTTGTGTATATCTTTGGAAATTAGGTGACTCTGTAGCTTTTAGGCTTTTGTCCTTCGTTCGTTAGAGTATCTCGAGAATCCCATACTATCCTCCTATACTATGAGATTATTTTTGACAATAATTCTGTAGGTTGACAGAGGTAACTATATCATCATATTTTAGCTAATCAACACTTGCATTAGGAATTGCATTGTACCACGCACAAAAGGAAGTGTAATGCGTTGAACTCATTAGGAAACAATTTAGCTTCCATTAATTCAATGATTATCAAATATCATACAATATTTTCGTATATATTCAGTGGCGTACCGGAAAATCTGCCCCCCCCCCTCCCGCAGCAAATAATACGCCTCCTCCTATGTATATCTTATATATTTTCCAAGATGAATCATTTATCATTGCCTATATATTAATGAATAATTTCCCCCTGCCTCACACTAACGCTAATGATATTACAAAATGTAAATATTTATCCCATTACAAAATGTAATGTCAATACTTATAAATGAAATACATGAAGTAAGTTAAAGCAGATTTATAAGCTCCAGAAAAAATTTCACCTGATTCCAGCGAATGCACTGCGAGTTATCGTCGTTTAAGTTTTAAAGGAGCGGAGCGTCTACGGCTAGATGTTTAAACTTTATGATTTTTTAACAGCCACAATATAAAACTTTTATGGAATTTTCAATGTTATTTACCACCGGAACATTATTTCCTATGTTAATATTTTCAGCTTCCTGGATCTTCAGAATGTACATAACCATTAGTCAAGTTTTTTAACATTTAAGAATTTATTACGGCCGAACGAATAAACATTTTCAAGTTTATATAATCCGGTTTTCATTATTTTGAAAATTCTACCACTAGAAAAAATTTCAGCTTCATAGCACATTTAGAAGTAGGTACCTAAATCGTGAAATGTTAGTAAAATTGTTTATTGTTTTTAATGGCCAAGAAAATAAACATTGTTGCAATTTTTCAGTTTTTCCTCCGATTATTTTTTTCGATTCACCTATGTATTAAATTTCAGCTCTCCATCTATTGTAGTTTGGGCCAGATTAGTATCCTCCTATATCCTTCTCCTCTGTAAGAAGAGTGCTTATAGAATGATACATTATATTATATTCATATTATGAAAACAAAAACTTACTTCATGATGATATTGGTGGCCTAAAGTAGTAACCGGTAATTGAAGGATGTTCACATTCATTAGGCGAAGTGGTCGGCCAGATGTACGCAAAGAATGTGTGATGAAGATCTTATAAACAACGCCGAGGCTGTTCTCAGCTAAGTGTAGAATCAGACAACAAAAGAAGCAGCGAGACTCTTTCGTCCACCACTAAAATACATCGAAATTGCGGTGCAGACGTGTATAGCACCCGTACGAAAGAGCAGCCTCATGTGTCAATTCGTTTCTGGCAGACGCCTATGCCCAAAACCGACTAATGGTGAGATCATCTTTTCTACAAGCCCCCCCTTTTCAACGAGGCCACATTTTCGAAGAGGCCTCTCTGCAGTGGAGTAGCAAACTCTTACGGGACTCCCGTGCAAAATTCGATTTTGGGGCCCCTATCATTAATTTTATCATGAAAGATATAAGACGTCAGGGGCATTTGGGGCCTCCTTTTGGCTGGGGCCCCGGTGAATTGCACCGGCTCGCTACATTTACGCTGCGCCTCCGCCTCTCTGAACTAACGCTTCATACACCTGTGCATAAATCCGCATCTGCGTCATACGTCTTTGTCGGTACGGTTTGGATGATTGGGCCTCCCCCTAAATCTCGCCCCCTCCCTCCCCCGCAGGTTGGGAGCCTATCAGTACGCCATTGTATATATTTATACTCCTGATTTTTTATTTGAACATATTTTAGGATATCAATTTTATGTATTTACAGTGCTTTTTTCTACCGGGACGTCGTTACGGAAGTTGTTTTAATGCAAAATATAAAATCAAGAAACTCGTAAGAATAAAAATTTATAAATTTTGAAAACACTTCAAATTCAAAATATTTATTGTTAGATTGACGTGCATTTTACACGTGAAATGTAAACCAACATTTATGAAATGACGTTTATGACATGACGTTTGTAATATCCACCTTTTCGTCGGCAAAAAACTACGCGTTCCGAAAGCTTATTTTTTTTACTGCACTGTGTATTTATATGTACTGGTAATTATAAATCTTCAGTTACTTCTTCGTTTTCACATTTGTCCTGTTTGTTTTTTGAATCCACAATGGTTTGATGTTTTACATTTGAGTAAACTCTTTATTTGGGTTTTATTTATTTTCATGTGTGCGTATATTTAGAACAAACATTAACCTTTGCGCAGTTATAATAAATATACGATTTTGATATTAATGTTACATTTTATATTTATTGGTAGGTAGATGGGGACAAGAGGGTCGTGATAATGTCGGTTGCATTAATAGAAGGTTCAAGGATGCATCAAGGTTGCGAACCGCTGATCTAGACGGAGAATCATTTTTTCAGATTTTTTAATGTTCTTTGTTGCATAATTTTTTAAAAACACCCTAAAACCCAGATTACCCGCGTTGTATGGTATTTGGGTAGGCAAGGATAATTCAAGAACACGGGTAATCCGCATTTATAAATGCAAAATTGCAATATTGTTTGAAAAACACTTTACAAATTCATTTAGTAAAAAAATAAGTCACCGTATTTATCTAGATAAAGAATATATGAACTAAATTATTACTTTATTTTATATTGAGATTCTGTTAACATACACTGTATATGCAATATAAAATACACTATAATTTTGGCTACGAAATTGCACATAAATAAAGCAAGTCAAATGGTTGGGGTTCTTCAAAAATGTTCCGATCCGTCCTCGGTATCTAATCATAGTTTAACGTAGTCTTATTAATTGCAAATTGTTTCGCCAGAAAATAGACGCTTTATCACGGTTAATATAGTCATTATTTCTGGTTATTGGTGTAAAAAGTAACTTAAATAAATAACTAAATTGATTATTGACGTACGTAATAAATGGAAAGCTATCGATTAAACCAGAGGTTGTAATTAAGGTAGGTAGTATAAATGGGCAAAAACATTAAATTTGTTTTTGGTGTCGACAAACTGGTCACCGGTATGTGCACCCATAAAATTGACGGGATGCAAACTTGAGAGGGTCCTAGATTTATAAACATAATGAAACTAATATAAAAGAGTGTCACTTTGTCCCTTTGTCATGTACTGCTTTTTGAAGCTTAATATCTCGCAAACGACTTAACCGAATTGGATGAAATTTTCAGGATAGCATTAAGATATAATAAGAAAACGTTTTTATTTATCGAACTCGAGATCAAAGACCCCGGTTTGACTCCAGGGGATAATTTTCATTTCCAATAAGTTAACACGTAAAATCGGATTTACGACGTTCAGGCTTTCATTCTTTTTTATATTAAAATTAGAAAAATTTGGCCTATAATCTTCGGATAAGAACCATTTTTAAGAAGACATTATAAAGTTTCTTATTCTGTTCATCTTTTTTCGCCTACAGTTCGAAATTTCTCATTGTAAACGTATAATTCACACAGTTAGAGGAAATCTTGCCATTTTTAACGGGATGTTGCCTTGCCTACCAATTCCATTGTTAGACCTCTATATTATATTGTTAATTCAATCCTTATGGGTATAGACGTCCTTTGAATGCTTTTAATATGAGAGGGGGGGGGGGGGGGAGGAGAGAGAGGTAGAGAGGGGAGGAGGAGAGAGAGGTAGAGAGGGGAGGAGGAGAGAGGGTGTGAGAGGGAGGGAGGGAAAGAGAGGCAACTATTTTAAGTTTAGATAAAGATAGCCCGTCAGCAACAAAATATTATATATATACAAATGTTGTATATGACAAAATATTTCATATGTAAAAGTTTGATATTAATTATTTTAAATGAAAATAATAAGTTTAGCTAAAGATAGCCTGTCAACATCAGAATATTCACTAGAAATGTTGTATATGACAAAATATTTCATATGTAAAAGTGTGATATTAATTATTTTAAATGAAAATAATAATAATCTATCTATGTATCTATAATTCTTCCGTTGATATTTCAACGGGTATTACACTAGTTCTAAAATAAAAAGAAAATTTGCTTCATTTGAGAAAAATGATTGGCAAATCAGTTTATTTTACGTTCTTTGACAAATAACTTCGTCAACTTCCTTTGTGTCCTTTGCGGAATCAATTCATTTTATTGGTCTGTCACACTGGCGGTTGTTAATGGAGCGGCAAAAATTTACGCTCACTTCAAAAGGCCAGGTCACACGGTTATTCTATGAAAACAGAACCATGTACATATGATGGTATTTAGTGATTCGCTGTAAAAGCTGATATTAATTTAAACTAGGAAGTAGCCGTGATACAGATAGAAATGGACTACGCATCTTCCACAGAAATTGTTTATTAAAAAACGGCTGGTTTCGATACGCCCGTAGCATCATCAGGTAACAGAATTTATTAAATTAGACAGGAAGTGGCCATTCTTATACTTTGGTCATTTAAATTACTTTATGTACAGTAAACGCGTAAAAACCGCGGCTCTTATTATTCGTGGGAGATTTCTATGTTCAACGGTTTCAAATTCCGGTCATAAAAATTTAAACATTCATGGCGTCATGCGTAAATTGTAGCTGTCAATGTCTAAAATGGGTTCCAACGTTAAAGTTTTCACGAAAGTAACTCCATCGAATGTTTAGGGCCTATTGTATTTAAGATTACACATTCAAAATATTCAGTTAAATGATGTAAATATTTGGAGATATAAGTCGGTAAATCGAAGCGTCTCTCACCCCTTTCAGTTAAGCTGTAACGGTTATTTATTTTGTAAGACTCCTTAAAAATGCGACTTAATCCCCCGGGCCGCAATCTTTTACAACCCAAACCATGTTAGTCTTCTGCCCCAGTTTTTAAGGGTGGCCAAAAGCAACAGGCATATTGCCAATCGATATTTCGATGGCTGCTGCTTGATATCGGGTTGAGGGGGGTTAAGAGGGGGAGGGGGATGGCGGCGCTCTTTCTAGGCTTTCATGTAGTTCCACACATCTCCAGTAGGAGCGCTAGTGGACACTGCCGTACACCTGCGCCTCTACCCCGCTTTTGGTCGAATTAAATCAAATTCGAACTTAACGTAGTGCCTGGGCTAATTTCTCCAGGTCGTTATCCAATGTCTAAAACAGTGACTCACAAAATGAATGTAGGCTCAGCACCTTTTTAAAGAAAAGTAGAATTCCCTGGCACCCTGTCACTGAAGCAATGTTGTGTATTTATTTATAAGGAATGCCTCGAAGCTTAAGCTTGGACACATCCATTTGAGGGTACTGGTACGTTATTTTCAAGTCATTTGATGAAAAATCAATGCCTAATGACTAATAAAAATATACAAATCATTGATTTATTTACTGAACAAAGTTGTTCTCGGCACGCATTTCGGAGAATTCTGCGCTAAAAATGCATGGCTCAAAGCTATAACAATATTGAAATTTAGTGTTCTTTCTACCCAAAAATGTTATTAGAAGTTTTTTTGCTTACTTAACTTTCAATAGTAGATGAGAGAAACAAAGATCGATTGAAAAAATATTTTATTTAATTAACGAGGGTGCCGTGCAGGCGCGCAACCAGGGGGGAGGGGGTTGGCGGGCTTAGCCCCCCCAAAACGTTAAATTTTATGATTTAAGAACCTTAAACTCTAACAAGAGTTAGCATTAACCAGATATATAGATACCCAGGAGGCTTGATGTTTCGATTTCGTATTCCTCTCACTAAATGCTTTATAATCATTATACAGATATCTCGTAAATTACGCGCTGTTTACTTAATTTTTCGTCTTGAAATAGATGGATTTTCTAATATATCGTCGAAATTATATACTTTTACAAGTCTCATATATTAGAATAGCCTCTGCTCTGTAATTGAGGGGACCCCAAATTGTCCAAATGTTTGGTGGAATATTTTTTGATAGAATTCAAAGAGAAAATCGTGGGTGCCGCCTGGTGCCGTGACAGTTGAACATAAAAAATAATTACCTCGCTTTTGCTTCCAAAGTGATTTAAGTTGGGAACGAATGGTAGATTATTTTGACGAGAAGTATTGTCTGTGAGATGATGAGTTGAAAACCGCTCTGTTGTTGGTAAATTCCTTACAATTAGAGATGTAATCCAACGTAGATTGTTTTAATATATTCAGGCTGCTCCTTTGTGAATTATTTTTCGTCCTGACATAAAACCTCACTCCGTGTATTAAGTGACCATATAGTTTGTTGCATTGAAATGTTGAACCTTTGTCTTACACCAACATCACTACAATGCACCCCATATAATTCCTAATGCATGACTTCTGCTTGTGTAAACTTAGTCTATATACTGAGAATTTCGAGTCTCGTATGATCATTATTTCGTTCTATGAAAGGATAACAGGGTTTTATTTTATTTTAAAATAGCATTTTTTGGGAGAAACCTCTTTATGAAATGTCGAATTTGAGATGTTGTACTATATCTAATTAATCTGTGACGAATGAGTACTTAGTATTAGGTAAACCTACAAACGTCGAAAAAAATAGAGCGAACAGCTCCCAAAGCATTTTGATGAGAGGACAGAGCTGCAAATGTTTTGACGAAATTCTCTGTGTTAGCTGTTGTAAACTAAACTTTGATTCTAGAACTGACTTTGTTGGCCATTTACCATTAATTGAACCTAACGGATAAAGACTTTGTAGTGACGCATGATTGGTAAAAAATATGCGGTATTAGAAAAAATAGGTAACCCATCGATTTTCCTTGTCCCGCGAGTGATTTCCACTGCAGAGGTCCTTTACGTTTCCCCGACTCGGTTCGTTTCGTCTACATTCTAAATCACTGAAACGAGTAAGCTAGTCTGCCTGTAAACGAACTATACAAACAAGGGGTCTACGCCCCATGTTCGTTTTGCTCTCGCCAATCACCGCCTCCACTCGCTTCGGCTATGGCAACCCTCTTTATTTACCCTTATCTCAATTGTATCACTGATACTGTTCATTCACCGAAAAAAAATCCGCAAACGTATGACCGATGGATAGAAATGAGAGATACCATGATGACTTCCTTGTTGTAATACATATTTGTTTTTTGTTGCTTTCCCCCTCTTCATATATCTTACGGCACAATTTATAAAAACTCTTTTCCGTATTTTGTACCGGAAGTTGTCAACTCCTACTGCTTTCTTTGACTTCATAGCTCTGAGAGCCTTTTCAATCTCATTATTCAATATTCCCGGCCCAACATTGTCGCACTCTACATTTTTCTCCTTCTCTATCTCAATATATTTTGTCTCTGACTTCAAATCTTTAGCATATAACTCTTCAATATACTCTTTCCATCTACTCCTCACATCCTCTTGTCTCGTATAACAATTTACCGTTTGTATCTTTAATTAATTTCCTTTTCCTGTTCCCCGTTAAATCCTCCAATTTTCCGTACAATAAGTTTACACTGCCTTATCACTGCAGGTTCTCCATTTCCTCACATTGTCCATTCCACCACGACTCTCTCGCTGTTGTAGTTTCCCTCCTAATCTTATTGTTTAACTCTTTCTTCTTCCATTATCTGTATTAACCTGCTTCCAGCTCATCCTCTCTTCCATCTTTTTAATCATCTCCTCTGTTACCCAGGACTTCCTTATTTTCTTAGACGTTTTCCCTAGTGTTTTATGGGAGCTTTCTATGATACACGTTTTCATAGTCCCCCAGTTGTCCTCTACCGATGTTTGCCTACCAGGATTTTTTAAGGATAGCGTAACAGCTTCCTGATAATCTTTTCTCTTTATCTCCTTCAGCCTTTCTAAGTCCCATTTATGTACCGTTTTTACTTTCTCCATATACGTAATATAAAGAAAGTATTGGTTTAATGAAAAAATCGACTTCGAGATTTCAACGGAAATACATGTTTTGAGGTCCCTAGAACACGTTTAGACTATTTTCGGAATGATGTCTGTGTGTGTGTGTAAGTGATTGTGGGCGCTCTAACTCGAAAAATACTTGCCTGAGCAGGTTAAGTGGAAGGAAGAGATTACGTACCTCGGGGTAATTCTCGACTGAAAACTCAACTTCACGAAGCACGCGGAAAAAGCCGCCAGAAAGGCCTTTGCCACCGGGATAGCCCTGGCGCCGATTCTTCGGTCACCACACGTTACGATGAGGCACAAGATACTGCTATACAAGGCAGTCATCTACAGCGCTCTTACCTACGCATCACCAGTTTGGAGCGGCCGCATAAGCAACTCCGGAAGACATCGCCTGGACATAACAAAGCGCTCCTGCCTATGTACCGCTCTCAACCTTGGCTAGACCATCGCCAGTGAGGCGCTATATGAACTCACGGACGTCAAACTCATCGCCGCTCGGATGCGTGAACAAGCGCGCCGCTTCTTCGGAGACCTGCAGAGCAAGGAGACGCCGATGCTTCAGGAAATCGGAAAGCGGAAGACGATGTCTTCAGACAGGCATCGAAGATCCATCTCTGCAACAGACCTTGAAAAAGACCTTCCTCAGAAAAAGAGAAGGATTTAGGGAGACTGCTCCCCTTCCTATGCAGATTGCTGTCTGATAACTCGTTCGCCTCCACACTCAAACCCAAAGGCGTTGGGAGTGGACTCAGGGGAAATGGAGAATTTAGCTATCCCCGCTTCATCATCATATATAGTTGTGCCATGATGCTTGGGATATTATTGGAGGTGGCCTCCCGTTGCCTTCCTCAACAGTGTTTTTAACGTGACACCCTCACTCAAATTAGGCCAACCCACTGGGCACAGACGCCTTTTGCAGCCGCCTCACTGACGTACAGACGCTGCGTGGACTACTCTTAGTCTGGTCCATACCTATTGACCTTACCGGCATGGGTGATCCTACCAGGAGCAAATGCTTCAGCCGGCGTAGCTCTCAAGGTCTACGGAAAACTCAAGCCCCTCTACCATGACAAGGTCGTAAGAAAAGCGAAAAAGTAAGCAAACATGACACATTAAAATAGAGTTTTCAAAAAGGCGTAAAGAAAGAAATCGATCGGTTTCGCCGAAAAATTGTTATTTTTTCCGTTCAGGTAAATTAAATCAATTTCGAAACAATTGCTGAAAAGTTTG
Organism: Uropetala carovei; assembly: GCA_036926305.1. Taxonomy (NCBI): domain Eukaryota; kingdom Metazoa; phylum Arthropoda; class Insecta; order Odonata; family Petaluridae; genus Uropetala; species Uropetala carovei. The sequence continues at coordinate 1,818,623 of JAXCHB010000257.1, read as the reverse complement.
CCAGTGGAAAATAAGCTCCGCCTGTGAGTCAAACTCGCTACCTTAACATTATAATTGTTATTACATAAAGGTTACAAGTTAGCCATGAGTCCAGGTGGCAACTTTACATATAAAAGGCAATGAATTGGCATGGCCAAATTAATTAATTAGATTCGTCCGCCGTCAGTTCCATAATCGAATGTGGGAATCAAATTTTCCATGATGCTGAAGGATCGAAACAAGTAAGCATAAAAAAAATTCAAAAATAAAATACTTTTTCTTTATAAAGTAAGTGGCCTTAAAAGGATAAAACAAGAAAACCTTAGATTATTTGTCGTTATAAAAGATTTTCCTGTCATATTCTTTTCATTACTGTTGATTTACATATCATTTACATAATAATTTTGCTTTGATAGGAGGTTTTCAAGGTTGGGCTTTATTTTTTTTAAATATGTTTTACTATTAACTTTATATTCAATATCCATTTACTCCAGTTTATGGAATGAGATTATTGCGTACATGATATGTTAAGTTAAAGTAATGACAACTACATGACACCAAAATCTTTTATAACGAACAAATAATCTGAAAATTTTCATGTTGTACCCTTATAAGACCGCCTGTTTTATAAAGCAAAAAGATTTCAATTTTGAATTTTTTTAATTCTTACTTGTTTTCATCTTTTAAGTGCGAAAATGAATAATATTCAATGAGAAATAACGAACATAAATAATTTATTGATTGATGTCAAATTTCGTGATCTGTGGAACTTTGTGACTTCATACGACTCTAGCGCTAGTAGGCTCGTCAGTCTAAATCATAAAGCTAATAAGAAGAGAAACTCGATACCAGCGTTAGCCTAGTCTTTTCGAAAAGCACCAAGGAGGACCAATGGATTTATGTCCCTTCCGAAGGATGAAGCGTTGATTCGCGTGCTCTCTAATCACGTAAATGGGGGGGGGGAGGGGGGGGGTGCAAGATCTATTGAAAAAATGCAACTTTCTCAGGTGTCAGTATGGCCACTCCGCTTATCACATGCACCGAAGAAGAGTAGCATGCAGTCATTCGATTTTTGTGGGCTGAAGGTGTAACAGTTTCAGAAATTCATCGAAGACTATCAGCGAAATATGGCAGCAGCGCTTTTCCAAAGCGAAGCGTGTACGAGTGGATAGAAATGTTCAAAAATGGCCGAGCAAGTGTCACAGGCGAACAACGATCAGAGCGCCCGTTCACATCGACGACTGATGGCAACATTGAAGAAGTCCGCGCACTGATTCTTGCCAGCAGAAAGGTAACTATCGATGAAGTGGCAAACCATCTGCAGATTAGTCACCGTTCGGCCTATGAATTTATCCACAACAGACTTCCATAAATTTTGTCTAAGATGGGTTTTCAAATAACTCACCGAACAGCACAGTCGTATCCGTTTGGACATTTGTAACCGACTTTTGTACTGGTATCAAGAGGATGGTGATGCCTTCCTGAATCGCATTCTCAATGATGACGAAACGCGGGTCCACCACTATTAGCCGGAGAACAAACATCGGAGTATGGAGTGGAACACCCTACGTCCCCCGTCAGAAAAAAGTTCAAATCTCAGCCGACTGCGAAAAGTGTTGCTCACACTTTTCTGAGATTAACAAGGACCAATCTTTAGACATTACCAGGAAAGGGGTATGATGATAAATAGTGTACGCTACAGTGCGGTGCTGTGTGATGAGCTGAAACCAGCGATTTGGAGTAAATGTCGAGGAAAACTGCCCCAAGGTGTTGTGTTGTTGCATAACAATGTCCGTCCCCATAATGCTGTACACAAAGTTGAAACACTCCAGCAGCTATGCTTAGAGGTCGTAGAACATCCACCATACAGCCCTGACCATGTCCCGTCAGACTAGTATCTGTTTGGACTCCTCAAAGTTGCTTTAAGAGGCCGTCGTTTTGCCAACGAGAATGAGCTGAAGGAGTCGGTGCATAGGTGGTTTGCCGCTCTGCCGAGAGCATTTTTTTCTGAAGGCATAGAAAACCTTGTGCAAGGCTAAACCAAGTTTGTTGAAAAGCAGGTTGACTATGTTGAAAAATGATGCACTTGAGAATTCTGTAGTGTTGTTATATGAATTTAAATAAATACATTGCGGATACTTTTTAACTCGCACTCGTATATTCGTCAAAAAGGCAATTGACGTCAAAATCCGTATTTCCCGCTATTATTTCTAACGTTGGGGCAGAGAATGCTGTATGTAGTAGTTCAATTTATTGCTACTAAAACGCCCTCAGACTCACCTCGATAGCCACAGAAACCAAATAGATTTTTGGAAAGTTTGAACATTCACAGTTTAACTTATAGATGAGATACGAGATTGTTTATAGGCTACAATCCATTTGCAAGCCTTAAGATTTCAAACAATGTAACATTATTTACGATGCGATAATTCGTTCAAGAGATATGAAGGAACAAATAATGATCTACTCCAAAATATGTGTATGTATATATATATAGTGTATATATATATATATATATATATATATATAGAGTATATATATATATATGTATATGTATATATATCATCATAGGTAGTCCGTTGACAGGTCCGCGATTATTCATGGTTAAACTTGCTTCTTCATATACTCCTATTTTCCGCAGTTTTCTTCATGTCTTGATAGATCTCTTTCCCTTTCAAGCCGTCTATCAGCTGAAACCTTTTCCTACCTCTTTATCTTTTTTCATCCAGTTTTCCTTCTAGCACTGCTTTAATAATGCAATCTCTCCTCAGGTAATGCCCAATCCAGTTTGCCTTCCTCTTTCTGATAGACTGTATAATCGTTCGCTTCTCTCCTATTCTTCGTAGTACTTCGTCATTTTTCACCCTAGCTGTCCATTTTATCTTCAGCATTCTTCTCCACGTCCACATTTCGAAGCTTTCCAAGTAGTTAGTATCATTTTTCCTTAGCGTCCATGTTTCTGCCCCATACAAAGCTATATTCCATCCATAGCATTTTATCAACTTATTGCGGATTTCCTGCTTTCTATTTCCCCTTAGTAGGAGGTTCTTTCTTCTGAAATCGGCTTTTGCCTTTGTTATTCCATTCCTTACTTCATCGGCACATTTTGCTTCTCTCGTTATGATGCTTCCAAGGTATTTATAATCTGAAACTTGTTCTAATGGCTTTCCACCAATACTTATATTCAAATTTTCTTCTTCTTTACTTGATATTCGCATGACCTTGGATTTTTATGTATTAATTTCCATACCGTATTTTCTACCCGTTATCACTTGTCTATTTATCATTTTCTGGAGATCCCCATACTTTCTTGCTAGAATTACCTGATCATCCGCGTATTTCGCTGTTCTTATAATCCTTCCTCCGATTTTGCAATCTCCCGTGCCTTCTAACGCTTCCTGCATTAGTCTCTCTCCATATATATTGAATAGAATAGGCGATAGGCAACAGCCCTGTCTTACTCCTCTACCGATATTTACTCCGCTTGTGTCCGCATTCTCCAACCCGACCTTTGCAACTTGATTCACATATAGATTCCTGATCAGTCTCCTGTCTTTCCAGTCTACACCTATATCCTTTAATATCCTCATCAGCAATACCCAATTTACTCTATCAAAGGCCTTCTGCCAGTCGACGAAACATCGCAGCAATCTTGGCTGTACTGTATTGCCCTTTCTGATACGATTTTCACTACACCGATAGCATCTCTGGTTCCTCGTCCTTTTCTGAAGCCGAATTGATCTTCCCCTAGCATTTTTTCGGCCTTTTTCTCTAGCCTTTTATTAATAATCCTATTGGTGATCTTCGAATTGTGTGACAGTAGGCTTATCGTTCTGTAATCTTAGCAGTGCATTGCCTTTGGCTTCTTTTTTAGAGGGATCATTTTTATAACTAAGAAATCCTGAGGCCACTCTCCCGAGTCGTAAATCTTGTTAATTACTTTCGTAATCACTTTTAGTCCTTCCGATCCCATGACTTTAAGTACCTCTGCCGATATTCCATCGCTGCCTGTAGTTTTTCCTTTCTTCAGTTCCAGTATCGCATTTTCTACTTCGCTTTACATAATACATACTTGGTTCCAAGTTGTCTTTTTCAATGTAATCCTTGTCTTCCAGTTCCATTTGTACCGATCCTCCCTGCTTGTTTTATAGTTCCTTAATGTATTCTTACTATACCTGCGCTACATCCTTTGGTTCTGCGATTATTCTTCCATCTGTATTCATAATTTCTTTACCACGAATCCCATTAGGCTTCTTATCTTCTAACTCCGGTGCCCTAACGTACATCATATCGTGCCGTCCTAATTTATCCATCTGTATTTCCTCACATTTTTCTTCTATCCAAATTCTCTAGCTTTATCTGTTACCCTTCTCAAGTCCTTGTTTATGCGTCTACAATTGGCTCTACCTTCTTCACTGTTAACATTTTTCCATTTTATTCTCTCATCCATTTTCTCCAGCATTTCCTTAGTGATCCATGGGTTTCTGATTTTCTTCTCGTTTCCCAATCTCTTTATTTAGGGAATCTTTGATGCTGACTTTAATTTCCTCCCATTCTGTATCCACGGACTTCGGTTTGTTTTCCAAATTTCTAAGGCCATCTTCCAAGTTTGTGCTGAATGCATCGTTCTTTATATATATATGTATGTATATATATATGTATATATATATTTGTATATATATATATAAAGAAATAAATATCGGAAGAGCGCTCATAAAATATTTTATAAAAAAACCTCCTTTTCTCGGATTATGGAAGAATTTTTAGGCTAAATAGGGACGGATGGAAATCCCGTTAACAACAGTACTGAGCTTTGATCTTTTCAGCGAGAGGGAGCCTGTTACTTTTCTAACATATTTTGTAATGAGCATTTAAAAAAAGGCCTTCATCCCGTGTTTAATAAGCAGAGGAAGAAAAAAACGTGTCTGGAATCGAACCTGGACCACTTTTCCGAGTTTTTAAATTTTCTGGGTCGCTAAATATGGTCGCCTAAGGGTACTGGAAATTTCAATTCGTAATTCGTTTATGGGTTCACGAAAAAAGCGTGAAAGTTGGAAACGTTGAAGCTCTCGACTTGTCACATAGGGGGCAAAAATTAGGATGGGAACTGGTTAATTAAAATATTGTGTTCTTTTTCGAATAGCTATATAATTCATTTTATAAATTTGTTGAATAATGTTATTGGTAATTTTGTATTAGAACCTAAATAGGTAAATTATGTAATTACATACCTTTTAAGAAGCATTATTGAACATTTCGTAGGTTAATACACAAGCCTCATAACCACGTATGCGAAAAGGAAACTAATGACAAGGATCGAAAAAGTAAGCATCCAACAGCTGCATAGACTAGGAATACCAAATAAAACATTCTCTTTATGATAAATATCTTATATAGTATAACACATAATTCTGGCGTCTTAATTTGAATGTTGTTGATTTTGTAAAGTGCTATAAATTAAATTAAAAATCTGATGTGGCCAACATGACTTTCTCCATATTTGGGGTATAGATATTAAAATTATTATGAATAGCATTATAAGGCAAAATTATTATTTCGTATCGTAAAAGAAGACAGTCGTCCTTATTGCCGTATATTACGTATATTTTGAATGTTTACAGAATTCACCGCTACATGGTGGTGGCGCAGTATACTGGAAATTAATAAAAAGTTGAATATCTCCGAAATGGACGGTTCTACCAAACTTTATTTCAAACAAAACTTGGAAGTAATATTATTCTCTACAACTTTGGTCCTCACGAAGATTACCAATAACTACGTTTTTAAGGAGATATTTGACAGAACCCGAAAAAACCGATTATTTATAAATAATTCCTAAATAATAACTTCTATGGAAAATTATTTAAAATGTAAGTTGTAGGAAATTACATTATCTATAACCTTTATATAGAATTGTATATACAATAATGATTTTTTAACGGAGAAATATCACAAAAACCGAATCGGGTTTCGAATAAACCTCGACTTCCGGTTAACCGTTATTGTCCAGAAACTAATCAGTTCTTTGTGCTCATGCTAAAGTGTTATATATGAAATTTGGTAACGATATGGAAAGTATTTTTTGAGTTAGAGCGCCCACAATCACATACATCCACACAGACACATCATTCCGAAAATAGTGTAAACGTGTTCTAGGGACCACAAGACGTGTATTTCCGTTGAAATCTCGAATTCGATTTTTTTCGTTATCACAATACTACGTATGGAGAAAGTAAAAAGCGCAAACACCGTTAACATGTTAACTTATACTCTAAAATTGTTAAGCCTAAATAATGGCAAAGAGGAGAAATAAAAACTATAGGATTCTAGAAAGTTCAACGCTCATTATTTAAAGCGATCTCTTCGGTTCGAAGGCCAATTGGTGAATCAATCAAAACATCCTAAGGTATACGGGGAGCCGTGGCGTTATGGTGAGGACGTTTGCCTTTACGCGAAGCAAACCCGGTGCGAACCGGGTTGCCCGGCCCCCCATTTGCGTGGTTAAGAGGAGAACACGCAAATCAGCGCTCCGTCCTTCGGAAGGGACGTAAAGCCGTTGGTGTTTCTCGTTAGGAGTAGGCTAATGCCGGCGCCGGGTTTCTCTCCTCCCTTGCTTTGTGATTTATACTGACAATGAGAAGCCTTCTAGCGCTTGAGTCGTTTGAAGCCACAAGTCCCCCAATTGGAGGGCCACATGAACCGTTTCCGCTCACATTGCGGCCCACACACACATCTCTATAAATAAAATTCTGATGTCTGTCTGTACATTAGTTTTTTTTTTCAGAATTTCACTTTTATTGGGCATTTCATGTGAAATGACGATGATTACAGCAAAATACAGACTTGGTGTCTGTTTGTTTGTCTGTCTGTTTGTTCCATCATCACGCCAAAACGGAAAGTCGGATTTTCATGAAACTTGGAACCTATCTTTTGGTCAGCCCAACTTAGAATCTACGATGTATGGTATACGGAAATTCTTCACGGAAAGGGGGTTGTGGGAGGGGGGGGGGGGGGTGCCAACCATAAAATTCACAAAATCTCGCTTATCATTGCTTTTAAAGCAAAAATGCATATAACAAATTTTGTTGTAAATAAGATTTTGGATCGTTTTTGTTCTATACAAATTTTTGACAGGACGAACAGTTACTGAGATATCGACAAAAAACGAGATCGGGAGAAGGGAGTGTAAACTCTACACTGTTGAGTCTAGGTTGTGAGACGTGTTCCGGATCAACGACGGGTACTTTCAGCTAGTTCGAAAATATAGTTGAAGAATAATTCAATGAAATTAGATTGCTGGGTGTTTTGTCTTGCCAGATTTGTTTTAAATTTATTCACCAACTATGTGAATAGAATAAAAGACGAAATATAAGTTTTCATGATTTTTTATTTTCATTTGACATTACATTTTGTATTTCAACTGCAAAAGTTTGACTCACGGCGGTTCTGATGTGGCCCGTGGGCCGTAGTATAGGAACCAATGAATTAAAGCAATGAATTTTAGCATTAAACGAAATATTTACAATAAAATAGATTGCATAGATTGGAGTATATGGGAAAACGTCCTCGATTTCGATATAAATAAATTGGGAATTTAAATACCTGAAACCGATAAAGTGGAACATAATAGATTAAAATGGAACATCTGTAACTCGAATTTTAGTGACTCGAATAAAATATTATTAGGCTGTGAGAATACATTGTATAGGTGCTCTTGGACACTACATTTTTCCTCCTGAGAGACGTTTCGACTGCATGTTCTCATGTCAGCACGGTCAATGTCAGAGCATCTTTCATTCTGAATATGAAATTGTTGATGTGGTTTTAAGATTTGAATTAAAATTGCATTAATGTTATCAGTAACTTGAGAAATATGTAAAATTACAGATGTTTTCGCAGCTCCGTATTTTTGTAATGAAGCTGGGTATAATATTGCCATACTCATGTTCTAAATAATTCATAGAAATAGTTCCTTGACGAAAAGGCTCTTGATAATTGAAACGAAATTATATTAGTAACGTCAAGTTTAAATTTAAATGAATTTTAAATAATCACATCTTCAAATTACACATTTACATAGGCCATTCTATATGTTAGGATTATTTCTCATTCCAAAAATATATATAAGAATGCAAGATCGTCAGTTTAACTTGCAATCCCCTACTGACGTTTGATCCAGTTTTTTCATAATCGGCTCGGTGATGTCTCAACTTGTAACTTTAAGCTGTTGATTTAATATAATTATTTAAAATTATATCTCATTCATACCACCATCGTTCTAAAAGATGAAATGAATCATGCTTAAGAGAAAAACCTTTTAAGTGTTTAATTGACGTCCAAAATTTACTCTACAGAGTAACTGGATTAGTTACCCATATACCATAACGGGCCATATGATGAAAATATACAGGCTATATTTTGAAAAATAATATATATACCACAGTACACTCTACGAAAATCATATCTTTTACAAATTATCTTCATCTATGCTTACTTTGCCTTCATTTCAATTCAAGAGCCAATTCTGTGCTGGCATGTAATTAATACAGTTAAAGTGATGCACTCCTATAGAGCTGGTAAATATATTCTTCAAATATTTGAATGATGGCCTGTTCTCGATGTTATCTGAAAGAGCCGTCCGCTTTTTTAATAACTAATTATTTCTTCACTTCCTTTCTGCATTTTTTTAGGTAATTTTCAAAACGAACATTCGGCTTGATTAAAAAATACATGCGCGCGACAAACGTTGAATTCGATCAATACCGTGAGTAAAGGAAATTGACCTTTAACCTCAGTTTAAAAAAAAATAAGGAAAAAAATGCTCAGAACTCCAACGTCACGATTCGCTTTTGCGCACGATGGGAAGAATTGTACCAGATCCCATCGAGGACTCCTTAACGCCGATTAACTTTTCATCTCATTAAGGGATATGTACTTGATATACTTTTTCGTGAGAGGAACGGAATGAATAACGTTACCTAGGAACATTTAGAACGCATTAACCTGAAACACGGGTTAAATTGAACATGGAAACTTTTTGTGTCGCACTATCTTCATATTTGACAATTGGATAAGTAGGTTTCCTGCTTCTAAGGAAATTGTAACATCATCGTTATGTTCCATTTGAAAATTACAGCATTGAACTACGCGGAGCTACAAATGGTTCGGAGACTTTGAATTGCATTATGAGTAATTAGCTGTTTATGCAGTATTTCTCCGAGAACTTCAAAATGTTGAAGCAGTTTAATTCCAAACAAGGAATTACCTGCGAAAATTGTAATTATCAATGTTGCTGAAAAGGTTTGATTCTAATCAAAGCAAATTCTGGCAAATATTTTTACCTATCATCAGCGATGATACTTTCAGTCACGCGCACCAGCTGTCGAGAATATTTTGGAGGTAATATGATAAAAGAACAGAACCCAAAAAAACCAAGTAAGACCAATGAGCATGTTTGTCAAAACAGCAAATAATAGAGAATTTTAATGGATTAATTATTAAAGCATACCAAATAACAAATAATGTGATAGAATTTAATGGTAAATTAATTAGTTTTCCAAAGCGGCGAATACAAGTTTCTAAATATACATGTACAAATATCGCCCAACTCGACATGGTAATGAAGAAGGCATTTTTAGATTCCCACTGACAATGAGAGTTGATTTTAGCGTATTTTTCCTAATACATTTTAGCAGCAGAGAGCATCTGGGTCGAAATACCACCGTTCGGTGTTTCTCAAAAATGTTATGTATAAAACCAAAAATCTGAAAAACGCGCGTTCATGGAGTAGCCGTAGGAGAATTTAACGAAGATAGTCACCATTCCATATCATTTATTAGGTTGCGCAATCTAATAAATGATATCGATTGATGACTATCTTCGTTAAATAATCGCGCGATTATTAAAATAATTTATTTGACCACCTCTAAAAAGTGACAGATAAAAATTGCGCACATAAGAAATAAAAACGTATGTATTGATAAAATTTATTTCTGTTTATTTTTAAGTCGACAATTTCTATGCCAAGATTCGAGTTTCAAAATTTTAGGTGGTAATGTACGAAAAAGTTACGTCGTGTAAATTGGTAATATTGATATTCACAATTTTGAAGTGTGCGTGTATGAATTTTATTCGAACAAAGCCCAGGAATCCTCAGTTGTCTTCGCTCTTTTTTTCGGCAAATTTCGATACATAATTAAGAATTGTATAAATGCACGTTGAATGCATTTTGGATTACATTATATAATTTTAGATATATAATATCAAACGCAAAGTAAACCTCTCTCACACCGTACTTCTACCGTTGAATTTTCTAAATAATTTTTTAATCCAAGTTTCTCATGCATTCGGGCATGCGGGAAAGAGCTACAAGTAAATAAGATATTCTTTGCAGTTTTATTATTAGAACGTTGTTCTGTTATCTTCATATGAAGATAAAGGGGCTATATTCGGCGTAGTCGTACTCGAGCTCTGAGAGTCAAAAAGAAATTGACTTGATAAGACTCTCAAAAATGGTTCCAGCGTATCACCGAACAGTAGAGCTGACGCATCGTGTAAAACCGCTGCCAATGCCTTTCGCTTTGGTCCCTTATAATGTGTGATATGGATGACCGTTAGACGAACAAATAAACTCGGTTCGAATTTATATGTCGTGTTGACAAACATAAACTTTGCTGGTACATATTGAGTCGTGATGCGTGCCAAAATTACGTTTTATACTATCCTATACAGACTATTCCGTACTACGTACATCGACGGATCTAAATCGTACTCCTTAGGTTGGATGGATCGTCATAACTTTTAATTTGACCTCAAATTGGATCTATTTCCGTCTTCTCCGACTAGTATAAAGATTTTCGTCGGCTAACAGTCGTACCAGGTGGATACTTCACACGAACCTCGAGGTGCTTCCGGCTGTGTCATACGTGAGAAAGAACCCGCACGAGAATCACCCACAGCAGAGAGAGAGATGTGGCGTTACTCAATACACCAGCTGATCGTCGTGGCCTATATTTCTCCTTCCATTCCCTCTTTACATCCTATACGCTTTTGAACTCTCCTTTAAAAAAATATCCCTCTCATTGGCTGCCCGCAGATGTCGTCACGAGGTGACGCACGTAGCATGCCTTTCCGCCATTGGACGCTGCTACTTACGTCACGAACCACGTCACCGAAATCCCTAATTTCCCAATTCTTTGTTCTCAGAGGTGGTGCCGCCGTTAATGTTTTCCCTTCTATCTTCTCTCGGGAGAGTGTGTTGAAGGCGAGAGTGGGAGGTTTGATGATAGTGAGAGAAGGTGAGAACACGGAGGATTAAACAATGAGCATGATCTATTAATAATTTACGTTTCTGAAAACAAACTATTTTACCCTCTTCATATAAACCCTCATCATATAAACATAGCTTACATAAGTAAATATAAACATGAAAAGGTTATCCATTTTTGAATTTTCAAATAATATTTTAAAGACAATTTCATAGCACGGAAGAGAAGATTTGCTGTCAATAAAAACCACACAGGACTGAACCATACATTACTACAATGTTCAACATGAATACTCATCCTAGCAATTAGTCATATACAACTCGCGCGTTTAATAGTTCTGATGAGATGCTTAATAATTCGGTTGATGCCATCATACACTTACTGAAACTCTGGAAAGATATTTTGTCAAACAATAACAATTCGGAAAATTCATAGGTTGAGATTTTAATGTTTGATTGATTTGAGTCTAACAACTTGGGATTAACAAAGTTAAATCTCCGCTTACATTTTGGTGCCTCACTTTGTTTACAGTCACATGCTAACTCGACAAAGAAAAGATTTTGAGGTTCCACTAACTTCTCCGTGCCTCCTGATTACGTTCCGCAGCTGAAAATAGTTTTGTTCCCACGGCCAATATCGGATTTCCGTGGGCGCAGTAGTTCCTGCAACGGAACCCAAAACTATTTCGTAACAATTCTCAAATTTGTTTCGCAAAAACTACTAATGTGTAATATCCGATGTAACTTTTTACTGCCTTGGTCGTTTCGGGCGAATTCGTCACGTTTTAAAGAATTACAAGTTGAAAAATACGGAAAATAGGGCTGCGAAGAAAAGTGTTTTGGAACCCTTGAGATACTAAAATCGGCACTACGTACTGACCATTTTCGCTCTTTATAGCAGTGGTTCAAAACATTAATTTAAATGCGGAATCCTTTAAACGCTTTAAAAAAAGGATTTTGCGTCGTCCCCACATAGAGAAATGTTTTGTGCTTTTTGGTGCACTTTTAATGAAACACTGCGCTTGTAGTTTCACATTGTTGTCTGTCTCTGTACGTACTTAAATTGAAATTGTGACGAAATCGTAAATGAGAGCAGAAACTTGGAGAATAGGTTTTTTGCACTGCTGCCATTTCTTAATCTTTATATTTTAGTTTTGGCAAATATACAGGTTAGGATAAGGGTCCATAATTTTTTTTGTATCTCCAAAGGTTTGAAAAGATGGAATGCTGAACTCTTGAGTGTAAATTTCCTATTTACTGCCACTTACAAACGAGGCTCTAGTGACCATTAGGCTAATGGGAGAAATCTACATAGAAAAAAACGCAAAATATTATTGAATTTAATAGCAGAAAAAGAGCTATTCGTCTCCTTGTTACGCACTGGTTTGTTGGCATGTCTTCATCGTCAGTTCATTACAGGAAATTTATTTTCCCAATTACTTATCACTTACATGAATTATTTATTTATCAACTTTTCTCGACACTTCTAGCAAAAAGTGCTCTCAATTCAATCAATCTCTGCTTTATAGAATAACTGTCTCCTCTGCAATTGCTTGCTTGTTATTTTCCTGGTGTCTTAGCAATATACTTAACAGTTATAAAACGGAGTGTGGGTTAGTGTATGTTATACCACTTGTACCCCTTTCGGGCACGTTCTTGCTGTATGACTTAGTCGCATATCCAAATCTCTCACGGTGACAAAAGATTCCCTAAAATAAACTCCTCGAGATTAAAACTCGACGCGTTCACATTTTTCTTTCCATGAATTTCTAACCTTCAACCGATCAAAGTCGCATCCATTCGAAGATAGGATCCGAACTTATCTTTCATTGTAAAATTTCCTCCAATAAAAAGATTTCTAATTTGGTCGTCTGAGCAATCTTTCCCATCATCTCATGGCCCGTTCTCCTGCCATTTATTTTCTTTCTTCCGCGATCGAGTCCTACTCTTGGAGTTCAAGTTGGAAGGGTATAACTCACTCCCACACTTTCCTTATGCCTCTCCTCCCAACTCTCTCTCTCTTTCTCCATCTCTTTCAGATTCCAATCACAACGTTCATCTTGCCTCAAGGACGCCATCTACTCATATCCCAAACTTTTTCAGGCTTCCTTCGTGCTCCCTTGATAAAACATCCTTTCAACCGTCTATTGTTTTCTCCTTCCCACTTTCTTCCTTCCCGCCTTTTCTTCTTCACATCTCTCCGTACTTTCGCTTTCTTCATTCTTCTTTTGCCGTTTTTATCTTACACCTTCGTTCCACCTGCTACATTCCCTACAACTGCTTAATGAACATCATGTTACCATATTGAAAATAACTTTATTATCGTATTTGATTGGAATTTAAAAGCTCCGGGGGAAATTTAAAGGAGTGAAGAGGACGGTAGAATACGTGAGATCGTTCGTAAGACAGTGAGATATTGATGTTCGTTTTTTACTTTGTCATATACGAAGTATATTGAAAAAGTATTGTTATCGCGAAAAAAATCGACCTCGAGATTTTGATGGAAATATAAGTTTTAGGTGTAGACGAGTCAGAAAAAGTGTTTTCGCAATTCCGTCTGTCTGTCTATTATTGGCTGTAGAGCAGTAGTTCTAAAAGTGGGTTGTCTGGGGAGGCGCAAGATTCGCCTAGAATCTAAAGTTAGAGATTTTTAAATAATTTTTATTTAGTTAATTTACTTTGGAAGACATTTATATTTTATTAACTTACCTTACAATCTTACAAAGTCAGGGAGTCGCGAAAATTTTTCAATTTGTCAAGGGAGGCGTGAACCAAAAAAGTTTGAGAACCACTGCTCTAGAGCCTAAACGGTAGAGCGAAACTGAATGAAATCTCGTAATTAGGCATTTTATAAAAACTATAATTAAGGGAAGTTTATTCTACGCATTTTTAACATCAATTCGATTTTCTTAAAAACGGCTGTAACGATTTTGATGAAATTCCGTACATTTACTTGTGTTTATGTCATCAATAATACTACATAGTTCATATCTCTCAATACATGTATATAAGGTTAGTTTATTCTTGGGCCACTTTAATAACAATCGGATTTTCTAAAACACGGCACATACGATTTTCATCAAATTTCGTACAGTTATTTCAGTTGATGTTTATAATAATTCCACATAGTTCATATTTTTCAAAAGATAACTAAACGACGCATTAGTTTATGAGAAAGTTTGTGTAATGTATCTTTTTTCACCTTAGGATAATAAGGCATCGTAATATGGGATTCAAACCTGCAATGGAAAATCGTAAGGGAGATTTCGGTGAATGTTACTCACAATCTTGGTAAACTGCGGGGTTACACGAAGATGGAGATTTATATTTACGATATGAAGTTGGGACATGTCTGTTTGTTCAGCTCCTTTCTTTCAGATTGACATTTTTCTTGAAGGATATTCTTCTAATCTGCGTTCGGCAAGTGACTAAGTGGTTTTATTCCACGGGTTATTTTGTTTCGTTTAACACAGATCATAATCGATGGGTTTCATTGATATTTATTCTCCTTATCTGTTTATAAAGTCGGTGTAATTTATTAGATATGTCTTCTGTCGACCTATACCGTATTGATTAATTATGGAGATACGACAGCAAGGGTCGACACAACCGGGTGTGCAGTTCACATACGAAGTAACAGCCGCCATTAGTGAATCACCGACTGTGTAAATTACCATTGATGACAGATGCTTTGTAGTCGAAATTAGCATCTTGTTTTCCCAACCATTTTGTAACTTCGGAGGTATTTATTTTAGTTGTATTTTGGTCGCAAGGCGAACTCGATGACTTGAGCATAATAGAAACGATGGGATTGATTTATAAAATCCCGAGAGTGAGCGTGATAGCGAAGAGATTATAACACGATTTCCATTTCAAACAGTTGTTTATCATCTGTAAATTACAATGCAGAAATTTTCTCTAAACTGAAAAATATCATCCCATTTTCACAGATCGCGATTTATTTCTTCGTAATTCGATTCATAACATTTCATTTCATTCATTTTCTGGCGATCCATACACGTATGTATTATTGTATTTCACTCCCCAATAAACGCTATGCTTTTTTCTGTCCCGTCCCAAAATTGAAGCATTCATCTTGTTCTCATGGTATTATGATGCGATTGGTATCCAAGCGACGTGTTTCCTCGCCCTTTTACCGTCGGATCGAATTTATCGACTCAATTTCCAAGGAATTTCATCCTCTCGAGAGAAGGCGTTCTCACATTGCCGCGTGAGTTATAATGCCGTCACAGGGCAAGGGCGGCGACAGCACGAGGTCGTAAAACTCGCATGTTTCGTGCGTGACACAGCTTCACTTGAGAATTGCGGGAACGGTTATTGCTGCAAGTCCGTGCGTTGTGTCGCGAGGAAGTCCCCGGAGCGAACTTGTCCAATAAAAGCTTTAAACGTCGCGAGTAACTCATGAGGTAGTTCACCAGCATCTTCCACGCGGATGGTGATTTTCAGTATTCATCTTCGTTTACTCTGTCCTCTTGTCATGGGAAAAATTTTATTACTATGTATATCTAGCGTTGCATGTGAAATATCTAAAGTTGGCCTCAATATTAGATCTGTAAATATAAAATGAATTCGCTACATTGAATAGTTTTTAAGAACATCATAGTGTTGCTCTCGAAAAATTAAATGATTTGAATATTTGGCATAATTCCTGCAAAAACACAATGTTTCAACTGGACAGAAAATTATATGGACAATGTTAGTGCTTGATCTGCCGACAATATATATATATATTGATATAAGGACATGTTTTGAGAGTAATACATAGATGGTCTTAAAAAAAGAGCACGAGGAAAAATGACAGAGAATTAATCAGTAACGTAACAACAGGTTTACCTAAACGTCAAAAGAATGCGCTGAAAACCATAGGTTACTTCACTAAAGAATTATCTAGCCCATCGTATGGCTGAAAATAAATTCTTAAATAAGCACTTAAGTGAAATAATTGGTGAATGAATCACTTGTATAAGTTATCTCTAATAGCCTTAAGAAGGTTATAAAAAGAGATGGGTATTTTGGCTACATATCAGCCGTCTTCATCGGTGATTTCCCCCAAAAAAGGATAACCTTGTATTGCCTATTGGAGATACATAAGACAAGTAAGGTAACCCTCGATTAACACGGTAGTTTGGTTCCACAAAGACACCGTGTAATCGAAAGTCGTTTAAATCGAGACTAGGAACTCGTATAAAAGAGGGGGTTTAGGTTCCAAAAATAATTTAACTTATAAAAATCAGTATTACTACATCGAAAAAAATATATATATATCTTAAATAAATACACAATAAAACTTACATAAAATGAATTCTCCATTAAAATAAAAATTCTATTTTTTAATACACCTCAGGAATTGAGTCATATCAGTTGCTCTTTTATTGCAGTTTGTACGCCCTCATCACTGGAACACTTATTTCTCCAGTCACATTTATCTTTTTTTAAAAATTCCGTCATAAGTGATAGCCTGCTTTTTTCATAAAATCTTTGTTGATTTCTTTATACAGAGACAAACATTTTTGCAATTTTGAATTTTTTTGACTCTTCATAGATCATTATCCATTAAATAACATTCTAACTTATTAACCAATTCTAAACTTTTTTTATGGTTTGGGAAGTGAAATTTGGGATTGGCTCATCTGAACCGCTTGCAGAATCACCATTTTGTTGTTGTGGGACCTAGTGACTTCAAACGACTCCAGCGCTAACAGGCTATTCAGCCTAAATCACGAAGCAAGGGAGGAGAGAAACCTTACTCTTAACAAGAAGCACCAAGGGGGCCAACGGATTAACGTCCCTTCCGAAGGACGGACCGCTGACTTGTGTGTTCTTCTCTAAACACCCAAATATGGGGTCGCTAAGCCTCTGAAAAAATCCTAATTTCGTAGGGGTATGCACAGCGTAGCAGGCCAACGCCACTACGCCACGGCACCCCTCACCATTTTGATTCGCTGAATTACACACTTACTGTATCGGGAAACTCATCCGGCCAGGCTTCTCATCCCCCTCCATCAACCATGTAAAATTAAATTTCCAACCGTGTTAATCAAAACAGGTTGCATTTTTTCGACCATGTATAATCAAAACAGTTTTATTCAAGTACCGTGTTAATCGAGGTTTACCTGAACTTAATTTCGATACTTGAGTGCTTATTCTGGAACGTAGGTTACTTAAAATCAACGGAAGAAGCCTTTACCTTGTGGAACTCCATCATAAATAAAATGAGAAAAATTACTTGGTATAAGTTCCACTTTGTTAAAATAGATACGACCGGTTTCGACTAATATCTAGTCGTCATCAGGTACAAAAACAAGAAGCGACGCAAGTATATACGGAATCGGAGGGGAGTGTGAGAGGGAAATGTGTAGAGGGGACCAATGAATGGGTAGGGCGAGGGGGAGAAGGCTGAGAGTCAAGGTATTAGGGAGGGGTGGGCGTTAGGAAGAAACAAAGTAAGCAAGAGAGAGTGGGTGGGGGAAATAAGTTCGTTAACGAAGTTTATAATGTGTTATCATTGTGGTGTAAAAGTATTTCCAGCTGCTTTAAAAGATTTAAACTGGGACCTTTAGTTAGGTTACTTGTCTGCTTTCTTTTTAACGAGTTAACACGGAAATTAAATATTGCGGGGAATTTTGTTGGAAGACACTCAAATTAACATTTTATTCTTTTATTCCCTTGATGATCAGCGTTTACATATTTTACCTAAAAAAGATAATTAGTAGTCTTTTAAAGCCGTATTTTTCATCCTTTCCACATTTCCCCCAATTATCTTCTTAAATGGCCATTTCCATCCGTTCCTTCAGTTTTAATTTATTTTAAACCACCCTCGCGCGTTTCGAAATTTCCGAAAATAATGCTAAAATTAAAGAAATACGATGATGTATTTTACCTAAAGGGCCACGCATTTAAGAAAATAAATTAAGGTTTTTATATAGAATAAAAAAAAAATTCTTTTCGTCAAAATTTTATTCAGGATATCTCTAAGCGTCTCTAACCTCGATCAAACTACCGGAATTATTTTCCTCGTTAATTGGAACTCCTTCTCCGACCATTCTGTTAAAATCGCCCTCGATTACTGCGCTATTCTTCGCCTTTTAATTACCACGGATACATTTTTTTATTTGCTCATTTCTCTTCCTTTTTGAGTTGACTTTCTGATTTCCGTCCGTCCGTCTCGGATCGTGACGTCAACAGAAGAATCAGTCGACCTCGTCCTCTTCCAATTCTTTTTCCTCCTCCTCCCACAATATCAGCCACTTTCCCATCTCACCCTCACCCTCAGATCTAATCCGATGGTGCCTTTTTTTTTATATTTTCGTCTACTCCGCGACTTTTCACTTTTGCTCCCTCTTTCCCTCCCCTCCCCTTTCCCTTACCCTTCTCCTCCCCTTTCCCTCCCCATCCCCTTCCTCCCTCCGAAAATATCATTATCATTTCCATGCCGACTAATCAAAATACCCGATCTCTTCCAATTTTCTGTCGTCTCCTTGTCTACTTTAATGAGCTGTGACGACGAAGGAGAAGACGTATTCCGTGGGGGAGACAAGAGGATTTCGGCTTAAAAAGATCGGCCTGGGAAATGGTTATTTTGACATTTTCGTTTTGCCTCTCTTTCCTTTTTTTTTTATAAATGCGGTATCTAAGTATTAGATGGAAGCTCGGCGGTGTCCGAAAGGTATGACCGGTGAAACGCCACTACCATTTAACACCACTTCGTACCTTTATAATAGTTGATGCGTGCCATAGAAAATTCTAAAACCGATATTGAGTCATTTTATTCCAGTTACTATTTTCAAATTCTGTACATCTGAGCTTCCTACAACAAAGGGTTCTTGTAACATGGATTCGGTAAAGCACTGTTTGTTTTTTTTAAATGCCAAACATTCATAGCAAGCTGATTGTGTTTCTCACTAATCAAGTTTGATCGGAATGTAGATTGCTGAAGGAAGATGTGTTGAAGGGCTGCTGTGATTTGTTTATAAGTTCAGATTCTCGTCGACGGCATACTATTCTATGCACATAGTTTGTATGGCATTATGAAGGAGGAAGGAAGACCCAGGTTTCATCTGAATAATCATCATACGCGGAGAGGTTTTAACTCGAGTCACTGTATCTTTCTTCTACCAATTCGACATTAATCTTCCTCCCGATTCAAAAATAGAATGAAATGATAAAAAAATATGTAATCACAGCAAAAAATACCGTGTTTTACCGACTTGGTTTGATTTTGAAACAAATGTTATTTCGATTTCTTGCGCGCAGCATAGTATATCGTTGGTTCATCCGAGAAAAAAACATTGAGCTAATCAGGGCTAATCAAGAGAGAAAATTGTTTTATCTCCTAAGGATATATTCATTATATTCAGGCAGTGATCTACATTTAAGATTGCGCCGAAGATTCATTCGACACTCGAATATTCACCGTTAAAGCGAATACGGGTTTGCTGTGTCTAATGTATTAATTATAAAGAGGAACAATATTTCTTTCGGCGATGTAGACATTGAAAATGTCCTCTGTGATTCTGTTATGATTCCCTATGCTCATCAATCTGTACGTGGCACACAAGACAGATCGACGATAGTTTTCCGCGCTCAACACAAAAGGTGGAGGAAGACGAAATAAAAACAAAGGAGAGCAGCGAAATTGAACGCGATCGGCTGGACCCGATTAATTAGTTTTCCACCTGTCTAAATCGGGAATCGCAGAAGAGGTCAATAGCTATGGCGACCTTATGCTACGCCCACTTGTGTAATCGGCACCCCGCCTTTGTACGCGTCATCCTGCCCCCCACGCACAGAAGCGCACCCACGAGAAAGCCTTTTCGTATGGCTCTGGTTCTGTTGTTTTAGTGGGCCCATAGGAGATTCCACAGCAGCCTTTTTAGGAACACGATAGACGTCGTCTTCGTTAAACGTACGATAGAAAAAAACAGCAATGTTTATTAAGTTCGACTCGGCTAACTCGTCTGTTTTAGATACTCGTTGCTCGGCGGAATGCTGGAAGATCGGAGGAGATGGAGAGAGAGAGAGTCCTCGTTTCCTTTTTCGGATTTCAAAAGTTCATGTATTAAAGGTCATGCTGAAGTCGTGACGCCTTTCCGTTAGTATCGCTTTTATACAAGGGCGTCATCGTATCTGGTGTCCTCTGGGATCGATTTAGGTACTGCATTTTTAAGAGCGAAATTTTTATCTCGTTATGTATTGCATTTTGTCCTCAGAAATTCCGTAATCTTAACGAATATAAAATTTTCGTCGTTATGTTCGAAAATCAATCTGAATACCGTTCTTATTCCGAATTTAATTGACAGTAATTCTGTTATATGATCCAAGCTAATTACATTTCGCATATTTAACTTTAACTGCTTATTAAAGTAGAGCTGTGGCTGTTTTTAAAATTAAAGGGGATAATGCCATAGTCAAAAGTAATACATACCTGTCGGAGATTATTTTAAGTTCCTCGAATAAATTTCAATTAATGATGGAATGTCAAAAAGAACGGATGAAAATAAATCAACTTCAACGAATTGGGTACAAAAGAATGAATGATTTTATGAAAGGATAAGGTAAAAGTTTATTTAACGTCTATAAATTATTTTATAAAGAAATTTTTAATACATATATAAAATTCTTCTTCTTCACTTCATGGATTAGGCAATTTGCCTGTTCCGTCTTCACATTCATCTTTTACTTGGTCTTCCGACATCTCTTCGTCCACTGGGCTTGTACTCTAAAATGTTTTTGTAATTCTATCATCACCCGTTCTATCAATATGCTCTAGCCACCTCTCTTTCCCTTCTTCTTTTCTTTCATTTATCGAATATATATCCAATTCCTTTCTTATATCGTTGTTACGTATGTGATCTTGTATTGGACAAACCTTTACTTTTCTTAGAAATTTCATCTCAGCTGCTTGTATCCTACTTTTGTGTTTTTGAGATAATGTCCATGTCTCACTTCCATTAGTTTTGTGTCTTTTCTTGTTTCATTTCCTAATGTTTCGTGTATTGTGCCACACATCATTTGATATTTATGTAGCTTTTTATCAATATCATTATCACAATCGTAGCTTATATCACATCCTAAGTAATTAAAATGTGTTACCTGATCAATGCTGACATCAATTAATATTTTGGATCGTGCAGGGAATTTTACTTTGAACGCCATAACCTTCGTCTTTTTTGTTGAGATTTTAAAGTTATAATTTACACACAGTAGATTTAAACAGTATAGTGATTTTTGTAAGTCGTTTTCACTTTTCTTCAAAATTATTTGGTAGTCTGCAAACAGTCGAGTATTAATATATACTACATTCTGAGAGCTTAATCTTATCCCGAGGTTAATTTCTTCTTTCCATTGTCTAACAATATAGTCAATGTATATGTTAAATAAAGTAGGTGATAGACTATACCCTTGTCTGACTCCTTGGCTTATTATTATTGGTTCTGTCTTTTCCGTTCATGTATTTATTATTATTTCAGTTTTTGCATAGAGGCTTTGTATTGATTGGATTAATTGTTCAGGATAACCTCTTTTTTGTAATATCTCCCATAATTTCTTTCTTTTTACACGTTCAATTGCTTTTTCATAGTCTATGAAGGCTATATGTGTTTCAAGATTAAATTCTCGAAATTTTTCAATTATTTGTTTTAATACTGTTACATTATCACTGCATGATCTTTCCATCCTATACCCATTTTGTTCTTCTAATATAAGTACATCTGCAATTACTCGAAGGGGATTATTGATGATCTTAGAGTAGGTTTTATATGCTGTATTTAAAAGGCTAATATAAAATTCTTCCACTGAATTTAATGAGATTTAAATGGAGATGATTAGGAGGTCGAATGTTAAAGGAAATAAGTATAAGGCACAAAGATTAACTTTTTCAGACCTTTTTTATGTTTCCAACTCCGAACATCCGCAATGCCTCTATGCACACAGTCAATCCTGCCTGTTTCCATAGAAGCCGACCTTAGAATGGATTTTGATTTCAAACCAATTTCTATCCTTTCAAGTTCTCAACGCTGTGAATGAATTCATGGTTAATTTAGTTTACTGAAAGCTAGATACAATCTATTCCCGTACTCCATTGATCCCAATGGAAGGCTGGGATATCAATTATTCTCACGCATGAAGAAATAGCTATTGCTTTTATTTATTTATTACATAAGTACGTGGGCGACTCAGATATTTTCGCGCAATATACAATAATATAATATACATAATATGTAGTATGATGTAATAACCAGCATTCTAGTTTTAGTAAAGCGAACTGTTTTAAGCCTATATAATTGGAATATTCTAAGCAAAATACATTCAGAAATGACAATTGAATTTTTAGAAGCATTCCGTATTTCAAAATTAAATTCCTATTGGGAATTTTATTGTTTTTTCGTGGATCTTTTCGAGTTTCCTTGTTATTTTTCCAATCTTCAGCACTCTGTGAGGAGAATCAATAATAACTTTAAGCGGACATTAATTATAACATTCCGCCCACTTGCTCTAAGCTACTTCACGATACCGTCATCGATTATTCCTTATATCTTTCAACATTGATCTGATTTTAATCTCCCTTCAAAGGGAAAAACGCTTTGTGAGATGCTCAAGGGCACGCTACAGACTTAAAGTAGGCGGCAATAATTGATCATGCAATTTCCTTTTGTGTCAAGGCACGATTTTTCAATGGCGCTAGTAGCTCCTTCATGTCGGCCTGCATTTTTTTCTAATTCCACTTTTTTAACGACGGCTCTTTTAAGAATTCGCTTCTTTTTCGTTCAATGTTTATAACCTGATGAGGTGATACGGAAGTTTGATTTGAGGTTCCGATACGTAGTAATAGGTTCACGTTGGGCTGAGAATTACAAGAGATAATCTTATTTCCCATTTATCCCTTCGCATGTAACACATAAGAAGCGCAAGGCTCGGATCGAGTCTTGCGAACGTCGCTTATCTGCCCGTTCTCTCCTCAGCCCTAAACTCTTGCAATACCACCCGTGCGGCTAGGTAGCTAAGCGTAGGGAGTTATGACCGCGTCACCTCTCAGCGTTCACCCATCCCGTCAACCCATTATCGCATCGCCGTATCCATCCTCTCCATTAGCCCCAAGTTTGCATTGAGCTTAAGTAAATCTCTTTGATGAAAGGTTCATAGCCTCCTTGTTCAGCACTCCGCCGGCCTAACCTCCGCTCCCGTGTTTTTTTTCCTCTCTCTCTTCACTTCTCCGTAGCCGCCTCCTACGTTTAGCCGCGGTGTTTTTTCGAGTTCCCGTTAGTACCTCACGCGCATCTCAACCCCTTTAACGGCAAATCTCCTGTGGCGGTGTTTTCTTTTAAATTCGGCTTCCCTCCGCATCACGGCTTGCCGTGAAAGTCCTTAACGCCCTCGCTCTTAACGTTTTATGCCTTTAGGAATGCTCTCCTATCCGCTCTTCGGTTCGATGGAGGTGATCCCGCCCAGAGAGAGAGAGAGAGTGAGAGGTGTAGGAAGTTTTTAACGCCAAAGCCCTACGAAAACGCCGTTACCGAAGGGCGCTATAATCAGCAGGAAAACGGTTTTCGTTAAGGGTCGTTTAACTTGTGTTGCACGTACGTCGCTCTTTTTTTTGCTACGGCTGAGAATTAGTTTGCTCACGGTACCTTATTACTTCTACTCTGTTGAAGGGTGGATGTTTTTTAATCCACGAAATTTCGGCTTTTTTCATTCATCAAGATAATATTGATGTGAACACTGTTGGCAAAGTTTTTATGTTGAATCGCAGCTTTAGAGAGAGATTTTTTCAAACAACTTCGTACGGCTAAGGTACGTTTATGAATTGATATTACCTTTATTTTTGACATTGATTTCGCGGAAGATATCGATTGAATGTTTTAATTAATCCATTACTCTCTAATGAATGACACGAGTCTAAATAGAATCCCATTGTTTGTACAAGTAGATTTAGTTAAGATTTACAAAATCGATAAATATTTCCTCATTAAAATTTTTTGTTTCTTTCAAATTCTCTATTTTTCTCTAAATCAATCCGCAATAACCCATTTAGCATTCTAAACCTTTTAATGTTAAAATAATGGCACAGATGCGCACAATATGCACAACCCTTTTTCTCTTGAGTTTGCAGTCCGTTATTTATTTTTTTCAATGCAATAAATAATTATTGAGATATCATAAAACATATATAAAAGACAGTGTCACTTTGTCCCTTGGTCATTTAATAATTTTTGAAGCTTAATATCTCGCTAACGACAACCGAATATGATGAAATTTTCAGAATAGCATTATGATATAATAAAAAACGTACTAATGTATCGGTAATATATAAAAGCATTATTCTGTCCCTTTGTCCTTTTGTCACTCCCTCTGTCACGCTCTGAAAAACAGAAATTTACCTGGAAAGAGGGGACTAAAGTCAGCTTTTGAAGCACAATAGATAAACGCGGCGAGGTTTTCGAACCTTCACTCGGATCGAAGGCAATCATCTCAGCAGAAGGTATTATTTCAGGTCAAAGAAAATTACCTCAATTTTATTACAGAATAATCGATCGTCCCCGTCATTTTTGACGGGCACTTATGCTAGTATATACATATATATAGCCCTGAAATGAAATATCGACCTATTCTATTGCTGAAGTCTATTTTGTATTGAGAATAGCTCTTACGAGCGTTTATTCTTTCGTAAAATGAAAGGTTGATTGATAACCTCTGATGGCGACTGATTTATATGTACTAGCAATACGAATGTGGTTTTCTAACTTTTATACTTCAATTTTTAAAGTTTTGAATACATATTTGAAAATAAGAAAATTTTAATGTGTATTTTTATCAATCAAATATACTGAAAGTGTAGCCTAAGTATTGAAAGCTGAAATGGTAATTGTATAGTTGTTAACTAAAAGATTTACCTTCATGGTTAAGGATCTTAAATACGTTTAGGATGTTATGCGCTAAAGAAATTTCAATTTACTTTTCTATGTGAAAACGCCTATTTAATATTAGGTTATCTTAAGCCTTCAACTGGTGTGGATCAATTCAGGGAAAGAATGTCTGACTAAGAAAACAATTTGAACCGAAGTTTTGCTAACTTTCATGATAAAATATCTCATTCGACGCATCAAGTATAATCTTTCATCAACACATTTACTTTCGGCGTCGCTGGAGGTAATTTGTACCTCGACTTAAATGGAAAATGCTGGAGCGAGATGAAAAAATCGGTACAACATACATCGTACAAACTTTCTCATATACTAATGCGTCCTTTACTTATCTTTAGAAAATGAAAATCGTATCAGCCGATTTTTAGAAAATCGTTTTTTGTTAAAGTTGACCAAGAATAAACTATCCTTATATCCATTCATTGAGAAAAATAAAATACGTCAAATTATTGCAGATGTATACTCAAGTAACGGTACGAAATTTGATCAAAATCGTTAGAGCCGTTTTTGAGAAAATCAAATTGTTATTAAAAATTCGTAGAATAAACAACTCTTAATTATTGAGAAATGTCAACCATTTCTATGTATACTCTGCTCAGTATGATAAAATGCTTAAGTACGAGATTTCATTCATTTTCGTTCTACCGTCTAGGCTCCAGAGCCAGTAACAGACAGACAGACAGACGGCATTGCGAAAACCACTTTTTCGGATTCAGCGACACCTAAACGTGTATTTCCGTAATAATCTCGAGATCGATTTTTTTCGCGATAACTATACATTCTCAATATATTTACTATATAATAAAGTAAAAATTATAAACGTCTCCGAATATGTCGACGAAGACCAAATCTTCGTAATGCCACTTGAATTGCATTTTCAAAATTTACATTCTCGTGAAAAGCAACATTTTTCCTGATTCTTTCATATTTCTCGAAGTCCTTTTTTCCCTCCCTGTGGATCTTTCCTTCACTTTAACGTTTTACTGTCTTAAATATTTTTACCTAGAAGGCATCTTTTACGAAATGAATTATCAGACAAAAGAATCAAGAGTCCTGTCGCTTGTTTTCTTTTCTCGAAGAAGTTCATTTGGCTCCATTTTTGTGTATATACACACAAAAATATATACATACATATATATACACATGTATATATATATACACACAATATATATATATATACACACACTATATATATATATATATATAATACGGATCTTCCGTCTGCGACATGTCCCTTACGTCTGCAATTCATTCGGTCTTCTCAAGCCGTCGCAGAAAAAGTATTTGCAGGGAAATATTTTTCTTTCGTTTCTTCGTAATTGACAAGGAATCGGTAGAAACTTTTCTTGGTGTTTCCTCAGAAGATTTTTTTCCTGAAAAATTTCTGTTGTGTAATTCAATTAACGGTGATAAATTTCTGCTGATATATATCGTACTAGCAGAATTTCCCGTTGAATTTCAACGGATTTAGTGAAGCTACTACAGCACAACATACAAACTCTTTAAAATATATAGTAGATACTTTTTAACTTACAATTAGCTTTTATTAACAATTAATCATATTTGCTTGTAACAATCCGTTTTCGATCCTATTGCATTCAAATCTACGCTAATTTTATTTCCTATCATATTACTTTCGCCAAATCCAGCTTCATTTCTTGTGTAATTATGTCTTGCTGAAATATTTACTTATTTGTCTTGTAAGGAAGAAACACGTGGAAAAGCAACGTACAGTTGTCCATGATTGAACACTGACTCCGGTAAATGTACACCAGATACGTGAGCTTATTTACGATAATAAACATTATAATATAGAATATAATGATTTTATTTACAGAAAATGTAAGACTCCAGTATTCAATAGACGAAAGAAGGTTCAATTACTTTAATCAATAAACGCTTCCTGATTAATAATCAGTATCTATTTACGTAGCTATCCATAAACATCGATCGTTTCGTTGCTTAAACAAAAGTGCGAATCGAGTAATTCTAAACTTTCGTCCATTTATAAGCTTCATTGAAGCTAACTGAATCGGAGGTCACAATGACGTCCGCCTTGGCAACGCCCAGGAGGGGTACGAAAAATCCACAAATTTTCGAAACAAATATCGTATTTCTGAAAACTTCTACCGTGTAACATGTAAACTTCGCAGAAATAAGATAGTATAGAGTTTTGTTCGTCGAATAAAGCAAAAACGAAAAAACTCGGTCCATATTTACGTATTATAATGCTTGAAGGAAGAATACCTTGCAAGTCAAGAAATGGATCCATACGTGTTATCTTATGGAAAATGTTAATCCCCTGTATTGGCAGCACTAATTAATCCCGGTTGACCAAACCTTGACCATTCACCAAGTTAGGATGTAAGGAAGAATCGTACCAAATTTGGTTATTCTAGCTTATATCGTTTAGGAGTTCCACGAACAAACCAACAAACACACACTTGAAAATATATTATGGTAGATAAGTGGATTATTCTAGCCATTTCGACTGGCCTTGGCATAAGGGATATAAAACACATTTTTCATGGCAAGTAAACATAGATCCTTTATTTTCGGAAATTTATCTTAATTTAGTGGTCACTTATGAAAGTTGTTTTCGAGATATAAATCAACCACTTAGTAAGACAAGTTTTTTAAACATTTTTTGTCTCTCGTGATGTTAACGGTGGTTACAAAGTCACGTTTATTAAGATTTCGTTTGATTTATAGCGTTTTCAATCTAGCGCGAAGCAGGGATTGAAAAAATAATCCAATCAAACTCGCCAAGCATATATATATACCACTCCTCTCTACGTCAGATACGTTTTTAGAAAAAAAGTTTCCCAATAAATTAAACCGAGCGTGGGTAGGGAAAAAAGCGTGTTATCCTTGATGAGATTTGAACCGAAAGCCTTACGCCCTGGAGAGTGGATGGCAAGCTGTCCGCGTAATCACTTTTGGTTGGCAAGGAAGTAGGGGGGAGAGGAAAAAGAGGTTGCAACCGAGACAAGGCAGGGAGACCAGATATTCGACCACTCACAAGGTTCTATTTCCTCCCCTTTCTTCCGAGAGACTCCTCTCAATTTTTTCCCCGCACTCCAATTTACAGCGTCCCTCTCTTTTTCCCCTCTCCCGTTCCGCGGTTCTTCCGCAAATGCCCTCTGTCCCACGCGACTTCCCTTTAATTTTCTCTCTATTTTAACCCGCCCACCAGACCACACCCTCGCTCTATTCCACAAGTCCTGTAATCTTGTTCTTACCTCCCCCTCCCCTCACACACACACGCTACGCCTTTTTCCTCTCTCTCTCTTCGTCTATTTTTTCTTCCTTCGTCCTTTCCTCCCATCCAGACCTCTTTTTCAGCGCTCTATTTCGCTCTCTCCATCTTCCTTCACGGCTAACTCCCCGGCCCAATTTTTATCTTCCTTCCTATCGTTATTTCGTCCCCGTTCGACCGCACCGCCATCTTCCCGGCTTTATTGTGTATCAGCGGACAAGCGGGAGTGTTGGGTGAGTGAACCTCTTCCACTTAAATGGTTAACACGAGCTTTTTAAAAATATTTATAATTTTCCGAGTTCTCCGGAAAAAACA
Source organism: Uropetala carovei (assembly GCA_036926305.1). Taxonomy (NCBI): domain Eukaryota; kingdom Metazoa; phylum Arthropoda; class Insecta; order Odonata; family Petaluridae; genus Uropetala; species Uropetala carovei. The sequence goes on along the minus strand of JAXCHB010000257.1, from coordinate 1,789,864 downwards.
AATCCTTGAAGACAAAAATACCGTTAGAAGTGTCGTAGGTTGTGTAATGGGATCTTCGTGTTAAAAAATAAGTCGAGGTTTATTCGAAACCCGATTCGGTTTTTGCGATATTTCTCCGATAATACGTCATTGTTGTATACATTGACCATTACAAAAAATGTAGAAAATATAATTTCCTACATTTTTTATTTCAAACAATTTTCCGTAGCAGTTATTGTTTAGGAATTATTTTAAAAAAATTATCGGTTTTTTCGGTTTCCGTCAAATATCTCCTTAAAATCGTCGTAATTGGTCATCTTCGTGAGGACCAAAGTTGTAGAGAATAATATTTCTTCCAAGTTTTGTTTGAAATAAATTTTCGTAGAACCATATTAACTTACATATTTGACTTGTAATTTCCAGTATACAGGGCCACCACCATGTAGCAGTGAATTCTGTAAACATATTCAAAATATACGTAATTTACGGCAATAAGGAAGACTGTATTCTTTTACGAAAGGAAATAATAATTTTGCTTTATAATGCTATTCATAATAATTTAAATATCTATACCCCAAATATGGAGAAAGTCATGTGTTGGACACATCAGATTTTTTGTGTTTATGATGCTGGGTTCTCGGTAAATGACGCTTGATAATTTGTCCAAGCGATGCTAAATTAATAACGGAAAATTACATAAATATAATATTTGATTTCTTTAAACATGGTCGCCAGCTCGCATCCTGTAGGGTTATTTGACTTATTGTTGATGCGACAAAGAATTTTTATCTCCATGAGTGCTTAACTCATCTCCTGAAAAATAAGCAGATTTAAAGCAATAACATACCGGAAAGGTTTTCTAATGAAAACGCTACCTCATATTTAATGGGAACTCTTTCATTACTCTCAATGTTCCCTGCGTGACTTTCTTGAATAACTAAGTAATTGGCATGAAATTAGAGAAGCATGAAATAAGAAAAAATTAACATTAAAGAATGGAGAAGACTGCAAGAAACTTGAAATACAAAAAAAATAGTTGTCAGAAAAACGCGTGTTTAATAACAAGAAATTATTCAATAGGAATCATAACACTGCCATGTTGTATGTTTCGTATATTTATTAAACTTGTTTAATTATATTAAATTATATAGATCAACAGAGTATCTTTATCGTCGACCAGTTACGATAATGAATATAATTAAATTGCATTTTAATTAATCTATGGCTTCTTAAAAATGTAGTTGTTATGGCGATTTAAGAGTTTAATTACACTTCTTAACTAATATACCTTTCTTTTATTATTTCAGGTAAGTCATCAATTCTGAGTCAACTCAAAAAAATTCCTGCTTCATCCCACCTGACTCGATGAAGGTACGTCTGCATCCTGTTAAATAGTTCGTTCGGAGTTATTTCGGAATGAATTTATAGCTACCTTCTTTTTTAGAATTAATTGGTTTTCGTGCAATGCCTCGCATGGTAATCCTGTTTTAATGAATAAGCATTCTCATTAATTCTATCATTTTCATATTCATCGGATCGTATTCATGCTAATTACAACCATAAATATTTCGTGGAAATTTTCGCCAGTCGTTATTCACCGCTTTTATCACGGGTGTTGAAATTTAGAAATGAAAGTTCTTTTGTTTTTTTAAGAAAAGCTTTTTAAAGAAACCATTCTGTTTGCTGTGGACTTATTTATTTATGAATTCATAAATGTATAAATTACTTGTAAATACATAGAAAGACGCAGTGCCGTAACTAGGGCGGGGCAAGCAGGGCATCTGCCTCGGGCGCAAATAAGCAAGGGGCGTAAAAAACCAAATAATAACTAAGTAAACTAGAGAAAATGATTTCTTGAAGGGGGAGAGGTCGCATATTTAGTAGTTTGCTCCGAGCGCTAAAATATCTATTTACGGGGCTTCAAAGGCGTATGTGTAATTATTGTGCGTGACAGCAAATTTCTCAGTTTTCCGAACGGTCAATAGAAAATTTCTCGCTTGGTAACGTTAAGAGAAAATATTATTAACATTCTAAATAAATTATCGAAGGAAGCCATTTTTCAATGATTTAAAGAGGCCACCGCGCAGCCAAACCATTGGAGAAGGTCACTCTTTTGTCACGTTTTTAATGCCTTCAGGCCCCTTTCCCCCGTTATTTTCTTTCATCTACCCAGCTTCCTTTCATCACCACGGCATTTCCTCGTAACTATAACTCCTTTGTTGCAATATTCTCGCGTGACACTCTAGTGCTAAAAAAAAAGTTTTTTTTCTTTAAGTGTTCTTTTTTTATATGTGCTCTCCTTTCTTACTGTTTTTGAACCACTTGCTCGCACCTCGCGTCCTAGCTTAAATACAATGCCCTCCATCACGCTTTCCATTAAACCGTACGCGCGGAATTCTTCCACAGTCTTTATTGGAAGTTACAAACAGGCTTTAAACCTCTGGCACCCGTCTCACGGAAAAATTATTGCCTTCCCCTCGTCTTGTTTCTTCCGTTCGCCATCCCTCCTTTTCCTTCTGAAACGTTCTTTACTTCGTCGCCTGGTCCTCCCGAACGCTCAAAGAAAGAATGCAGCTTCCCGTACAGAAAGTCGATAAATTGGGGTATCGACTCACGGTTGACAATGCAATTTCACGCAGGTCTCGTTGCGGATCCCTAAAGCCGATTCGAGCAAATATATACACTTCTTCCAATTTTATGCGGCCGCTATGCCTTTTTACTCACAGAAATCGAATCACGGCACTTTTCCAAACGCATCGCCATTTTAAACTGACAATGTTGCATTGATAGTGGCTTCACGCTGCTCTCTCACGGCCTGTTGGTGAAATGTAGACCGCGCTCCACACAGGCGTGAAGTTTAAATACTCCAATTTTCATTAGTTTGTGCAAAATACACCGTCGGTAGTTACTTCCTGAACTTCCCTCTTATAAAGACATACCAATTATATTAATCGGCCACTTAAATCTTGTTAATAAGCCGTCTTTATTAGGTCGATATTTTAGACATCAGTGTCCATTCCGGGATTCGAACCCACGGCCTTAGTAACCCTCGGCAGATACGCTAACCATCCGTCTACCAAGATTCCTATTGATAAAAAAAGTTCTCGAAAAAATTGTGCATGTGAATGTGAATTTCCGCTGATGGATCCTATTTTATTATTTTATTTATTCTATATATATATATCTGTGGTTACCAGATAGGTCTACTTTTAAATTGTTTATATCATAATAATAATAATAATTTGATGTATGCCAACGATTTGCATATGCCTTGGTAGCTATAGTCAACAACTATAAAATCGTTATTTGTCTCGTTACTAACATTAGTAAGCATAGTTTAATTCGGGTACTAAGTATGTAGTGTGCGTATTAAGATGAAAATACATAAGACCGATCATTTTCGCAAGTGTTTTTCCCCTCTTTGATTATTTAGAGATGAAATAGACGAAAATCTCTTTTCAGCCTGTTCAGATAATGCAAACTCTCGTTCGATAGCGTAAACCTCGACCTTTTACGAAGAAAACTGAGGTTGTCATAAAAAAAGGAATTACGAGACCTAATGTTTTCATTATGAACAACCCAAAAGCCTTTATTTTTTTCGAATTAAATCGACGATCTTTTCTTTAAAGGCCGTCTACGATTATTCGAGCCATCCTCCCAATTCGATTTCACTTTGTCAGACAGTTTTCCTCTCCCATTTTCATTCTCACTTTCTGTCTATCTCTAAAACGGGTGCTTCCATTGTCTGTCTATCTATCTTCAACCGAAAAACTTCGCGCACTCCATTCCCTATCGCTTTTCAATAGCTTATTTTTTTCCTCCCCGAAGTAAATGCCTCCTCTTTCACTCTACTTCTCACTCTCTCTCTCTCCCGATTTCGATTACCTTTCAACCGCCTTTCCTCTGGAATCTTCCCCAAAACAAAACAATAATGATAAAAAAATAATTTCCGAACCGCTGACGGAAGGACGTAATGACGGGTGGCGTAATTGCCCCTCTCATTCGGCTTAAGACCGAGCGCAAATGACAGCTCATAATTTCGGAACCGTTTTGATTTAGAGAGACTCCCTTCACTTCTGCAGCGGATGGCGGGTTTTTTTCTCCCATCTCTCTTCTTCCTTCCCATCCTTCCTCCTACCTCCTTCCCTTAAAAACTCTTCTTCCACTCCATTTCCTTATCCCCTTTTGCCTTCCCACACTTAAGAGAGCTATCTTGTGCGCTTTAAAGGAGCCCCTTCCTCTCATCCCCTTTCCCCGAAGTTCCATTCAAGATGACTCGGACCGTTCATTTCAAGCTGGAGAAATTAAACGCCCCGTTTGCTCTGTTTTGGAAAGCCGCGATGAGGAGGAACGAAATGGCGCGTTTTGCTTCGTTTTGTTCTCTGTCTACTTCTCGAGATAGATGCCGCGAACTTCGGGACGAAGGAGATATTTGTTTTTTTTTTACCTGCTACCGGTTTGAGACAAAAGGAAGCGTGATTAATAGAATAAAAACGATTGCGATTAAAAAATAGAAATTCATTTAGGTCCGTCTCTATTTAAGTAGGTTACTGGAAAGTTTTGCTCAATAAATATTTACAAAGTTTTTCATTTCTTATCGAAAAATACATGATATGATTCAGTTTCGTCGGAATGCAAGCCGGATCATTAAAACGTTCATAAGTATTTGGGAATATACAGTTGATCGTGCAGATGAGATGAATTTTGAAATTTATCATAATGGTGAATGTAAAATTATATACAGTAATGATTTAAAACAAGTAATTTCTTCATATTTCGTAATGACGAAGAAAAATCACCCGTTTCAGAGGTAATCGGAGATTTTTAATTTTGTAATTTAATCCTTAACGTTCTTATAATAATTTCATGGCCAAGCTTTAAGTATCTGTTTAATTATTAATAGAGTTCACTTAAAATTCTTATGAATATATTGCAAATATCTATTTCTAAATGACATAAATAACCGCTTGAACAATTTTAACGGGGATCCAGAATATCTTATCAAAATGTGATCGGAAATTTAATAGAAAATATTTCAATTTATATATCTCGCAAACTACGTTCATCAGTGTTCCTTGATCAAGAGAACGCACGATTCAACTTTTCTTATGCAACATTCGCCAAAAATACCTTTTCTCTGCTGCTCTTCCTCCCTTTCGCATTTCTTTTGGATCGAGAAAAGATTTTCGTTCGAAAAATGCTGGAAACTAAAAAAAAGTGACCGACAAAAAGTCTTCCCTCGGAATTTATTCTCCCCATCTCATTCCCAAAGCGAGCTCTTTCTCCTTCTCTCCTTTCTCTCTCTCATGCCTCTATCCCAGGCCGACCACCCCTTTTTATATTCTTTCCATCGCATCACGTGGAGTCATTCCACCGTGATATTGCCATCCGTGCACGTCCCCACGGCCATGGGTCTCGAGGAGTCGCATCCTACGCACTCCATTTTTCCTAAGGTCGGGAATTTTTACCTTCTTTCCGAAGGGGGGAAAAATGTTCTCTTAAAGGGAACGTGGTGGCGGCGGTCAACGCGCTTATTGTACGTACCTGTCCCTCGAATTGTGCGGTTTCGATTTACACGTTCCAGGTTTTGGCACGGTTTTCTTTTTGGATAATAATCTCGGATTGCAAAGCCGTCAGCTTTGCTTCAGAGAGGTTTTCAACGGTCTCCGATTATTAAAAACATCGTAAAAGTGTTTCGTTTGGATGTTTAAGTAGAGTGGTGTCTAAGCTACGGGTTTACGAGTGTCTTTACACGGACCGAGATTGGTTTTGCAATTAAAAGGGCAAAATTTAACAAATTTAAAGTAGAAAATTATAAACCGACATGATAAAAATATATTTTGTGTAATTTGAAATTTGAGAAGAAAAACATTCTGTACTTGGCCGGAATTTTCTCCCTCAAATTTCTCTTAAGCTTTATGCGCTCATGCAAAACAACTGAATTGATCTACGTTCCGTCTTGTTGATATATTTCGTCTTTGTCCCTCTGTTTCCGTGACATTTCAAGCAAACCAGGAAATTTTGATTCACACTAAACCCTTTAGTTTTCTTCAAATATTCTTCAATTCCTTTTTCGACTAGGTTTGATCCAAGATATGTACAGGAACGGGTTATGTGGCCTTCGAGCTCAAAAGTTTGGGCACCACTGATTTAGTTCGACTAAAAGATTACCATAAGGGAATAAGGAACCATTGCTCAACGCATTGCAATTAAATCGTTCCATATTGAACCAAGACGCGCTAGAATGTGACCTCCTGTATTCGTACATGAAAATATGTCCCGATTTGCACGGTTTTTTTTCCAGGAACGCATGTACAGTGCAAAGCTAGGCACGGGGTATCGACTTCTGATTGAAATTCCTTCGTTTAGATCGAATCCAAAAATATTTATACGTTTGGCGATTCACTCTTGAAACCAAAATGACAATTAATTATAGCTTCTGCTGTTCCTAATGATTCCAGACTCGTGACAAATTGGTAGATTTCGGAGGAAGTTTTCCGCAGGAAAACTGGTTTTTGCGAGTCTCCAGTGAGTCGTGCAGATGGGTGCTTCTATTGAATAATCTTTATAAATCATTTATACAAACTTATTTCTCTCCAGACGCTTGTTTTTTGCCTTATCCTAAGCAGAAATATTTTGCGAGACGGTTAAATATTTTTTTCATAATTGGCATCGACATAAATGGATTCGGAAACCGTACGATATTACTGAATGAAATTACTCTTTAGCACATTTTCTTAAAAGAAATATTTCATGCTAATCTGTCTGTGGACAGTCGATTTTTTTGTTTTAGGAGACATTTGAATAATTCTCTTTGAATTAGATAGTTCTCGTCAATTACCGAATTTTCCGCCGATTGGATTTTCCTAGTAGTTCTTAGATTTTCCGCTATGTGGCTTCAAATTGGGAACATTCAAAACTTTGGAATGGTATTGTCCAACCTACTGAAATTAGAGGAATGCAATTTTCACGAATGAGAAAGCCTTGGGAAAATCTACCTTCCAACAGTGAGGTTTGTTCCCTCTCCAAAGGAGGAAGCAGAACAGAATCCTGAAAATTTGTAATAAAACGTGCTTCCATCTCTTGCTTTAGTAAGCGTATATTACATGTTTAAAATTAGGCCGGGACTTAAAGTAGTGATACAACGGAAACATAATAGTCCTCTTTGAAGGTGGCAATTAATGTGAATAAATTTGAATGGATATGACTTTTACAATTACAAATCATTGGTTTTATCAACCGTTTTATGGTATAAACTCTTTGTTTTGATGGGCTGAAGATGAACTCGATGAATCGTTTCCATTTTATTAACCAAGGAAGATTTCTCCACATTATAAAAATTATATCAAACACCTTATATAAAACTCCACTTTAATTTACATATTCAGTCTAACAAGAGTTTGTATTGACCAGATAAATTAGGTCCTCGGCTCCTGCCTGCAGTTGAGGGCCCCCAAAACGTCCAAATGTTGGATGGAATATGTTTTCAGAATATTCTGAGTGCGCGCCTGGTCTTACCACACAATTTCTACCAGATATTAAAACATTCCCTAATTCGTGAGATTGAAATTGATTGTAGGATCGATAGATACAAGGGAGAGTTCTTTCCTAAGACGACAAAAGATCACATTAAGAGAAATATATGATAAACTCCCCCTGCCACACATCGATTGAGCTGGCTTGCAGGGTATTTATTCAGATTCAGATCTTCCTTTTTAGGTGCGTTTCGCTTCCAGCATGAACGCCTATTAGCTTCGGTCTGTCCGCAAGTTCGTTCTCGTCTTTTATCGAACGGATTTTCATGAAATTTGATATAAGGACTTGCAGTCAAAGGAAACAAGAAAATCACGTAAATGAATCACGTAAGTCATTCAGGAGTATCACTTTACTGGTGACGAAAATGAACTTTCCATCACATCTCGTAAAGTGTTGGTCATATCAAAATATGTAGTTATCAAATAAAAGTTGTAGAACTAGTAAATAGAGTATTTCTTTTCCTATACATTTTTATCGTTCGAGTCGCCGTTACCAAGCAAACCAAGCAGGCAAGTCTTGATTCGAGTTGAACTTAGAAAATTTCTTGCATTGTTACTTCATTATTGTTGCTAACGTAAACAATCTCACAAAAATACGTTTAATGTCATTACGTGTGCATACAGTACTTTTAAAAAGGATGAAAATGGATTATTTATGACGAAGAAAAGAACTTTAAAATGTTATTTTCCTTACGTACACTCAAAGAGTTTTGCAAGTGAAAAGAAATGAATAATTTTCAACGAAGGAACAAGTTCAAAAACGTTTATATAGTAATTTCTTTCAAATGATCCATTGCACGAAAAGAGCTCATTTGTGGTATGCTGTACTTTCCTAACTTGTTCGTTTACATATGCAGTTTAGAATTACAATTTTTTTATACGTCTCATTTGTAGTGATTAGTTTAACTTGTTTTCTTTGTAAAACTGATTAAACGGCTCGGTTTTCGAAATGGTGTTTATTTTCCAGTAACTCTTTCCTTCTGGATAGGAAAAGGTAAACACTCCTCCTGCAAAAAGAAACCCTTGAAATGTTTTTCTAATTTCTAAGTTTTTTCTTTTGTATGTACTGGTGGTCACAATTTAAAAGGTTTTTTTTTACCCTTCGCGTAAGGATCGCTCCGCGTGAATTCCAATCTCATGTTCTTGAACTAACAATAAGATTATCACAAAAAACAGGTTGCAAGAATTGGATTACGCATTGGATGAGCGTGTTTAGATGCCATGTTAATCCTGTTTACGAGTTTGGGGAGTTTTTGTTTGGTGTGAGGCATTGGACGCTGTTTAATTACATTTCCAAGGCACATCGTCACGTTCAATAGTTCATCTGCACTCTAATAATAAAAAACAGTTACACGAAATTCGGTTCAGGTTGATTTGGAAATGTTAGTTTTTTTAAAGCTCATTTATGTATTGCGATTAACAGTTTTATGAATTTATTATTATGAATCGATTAATATCATTGGAAAGGCACGAAAGTTTTATTTATTGGTACGGATATACTTATAAGACAATACTAATAGACCTGTTTCACACTTCAGAACATTAATATCTTATATTACTTGAGGTTTTTTATGTTTTTAAATTAATCTGATGTTACCCAGCCCTTTCATAAAATTATTAGGTTTTGTTAATTCATCAAAACTTTGATCGTTTCAGTCAGTTGAACTATTTTGAAGGTAAAATTTTCAACTGGCCGCCTTTCATATTCCATTTCATGCATACCATGTTAAAGTTGAATGAACATTTACTAGGATATATTAATGAACGCATTAATATTATTCACTATCCATCCGTAAGAAATACGGATGATTTGGCTAGTATTTTGATAACACTTTATTTAATACTGCCTTTAAATTTAACGAGTTGATTTCCCTTTCGAACATTTAAAATTTCTGTTCAACAACATATCCTTCAATATAAAAAATTGAAAAAGTACGTACTTATCTTCGGAATCTCCAATAGCTATGCGCATTTCGGCTACAGTGCGGCCGTGTTCCGTGGTGATTAATCGAAAATAGATTCTAAAAACTATTGCATTTACCCGAAATGTGCATCTGGTTTTTCATAACCTTGTTAAGGCTATTGCAGGTACCTAAGAAAATTACTTCCTTTTCAATTTTTTATTTTAATGTGCTAATTTTTTTGCGTTTTCGATAATTCTCTGTCGAAGAATTTCTGTGATAAGAAAATCTATTAACTGTATAAGATTTGTTGTTGGAATTGTATCTCTATGAAGCCATTTTATAGCTGAACCATCTTGCATAGGCTTAGGTAGGCACAACATTATCTCAGAAGCCTCTAATGGCGAAGTTGGTAGGTCATACAGTGTCACAACTGAATTCGAATTCAGGAAGTTCCTTCTCAACCGGCCCTTGCGAACTCATGTTTATTCACGAAAACTATGGTTCTTGGCACTTATTCTGTTTTGAAAAGTCTCAAGTCCACTTGCTTAAATAATTTTGGCAATCATTTCTGCACCAGTCTCGCGATCCTAATTGTGGATATGTTACAGATAATTATGAAGCCCAGATCCTACCTATAATGCATAAAAGAATACAGGGTTATCAAATTAAGACATAATTATTTTAATGTTTCGTGAGCATGTTACGAAAAAAAATGCGTCAAATGGAGAACGTCCATGTAAACGATTCCATTATCCAAAACCTTTCGGTGAAAATGAATATTTACTAACAGCTTCATCTTAGTCAAAGTATACAATTTCAAAATAATGGCCTTGCCAAAAAAATATTAATTTAGAAAATTACGTTGCAAGGTATTAATCATCCTTTTTCTCAAGACAGTTACTACGGGGAAGAAGTTTTTCTTTAAATCATGTTAGCGCTACTCCTGTAAATTAAAATGTTAAGCTATCAGCATATAGCTGGGCGCGTTAATGAGTCAGAATGTCTCCATATTATTTTAGAATATCATGCGTCGTTATCGCGTAGAACAATGTCAATTGCAACATTCAAACAAAATACAGCTCAGGATAAAGAAATCCTTATATCGTAGTATAGGAGTATAATGCGGGAGAGGTGATACTGAAGCAGATGGCGAAGGGAAGGAAACTGAGGTTCCTTTAAGCGTGCGTGGGACCGCAAGAGTACTAAATAATGACACTGGAGGTGATTTTGGCACGAGGTTTAGCATGACGGGTTGAAGGATTATCTGGAGCCGAAGAGTAGTTTTTCGCGTATTTTTTACTTTCTCCATACGTAGTAATGGGAAAGTATTGTGTTCATGAATAAAATCGACTTCGAGATGTCAACGGAAATACACGTTTTGAGGTCTCTAGAACACGTTTAGACTATCTTCGGAATGATGTCTGTGTGCGTATGTGATTGTGGGTGAGTATAAAGAACTGAGTAGTTTTTGGACAATTACGGTTAATCGAAAGTCGAAGTTTATTCGAAACCCGATTTGGTTTTTGCGATATTTCTCCGTTAAAACATCATTATCATATATACAATTCTATAAAAATGTTATAGATACTGTAATTTAGTACAACTTTGATTTGAAACAATTTTCCATAGCAGTTATTGTTTAGGAATTATTTATAAATAATCGGTTTTTTCGGTTTCCGTCAAATATCTCCTTAAGAACGTCGTAATTGGTAATCTTCGTAAGGACCAAAGTTGTAGGGAATAATATTTCTTCCATGTTTTGTTTGAAACAAATTTTCGTAGAACCATCCATTTCGGAGATATTTTGCTTTTTCTAGTATACAGCGCCACCTCCATTTAGCGGTGAATTCTTTAAACATATGCAAAATATACTTAATTCAAGGCAATAAGGACGACTGTATTCTTTTAGGATACGAAATGATAATTTTACCTCATAATGCCAGTCATATTAATTTAAATATCTATGCTCCAAATATGGAGAAAGTCATGTGTTGGCCACATCAGATTTTTTCGGAGAAAGGGTAGCGAGCATAAGTTAGACTTGGCAGAACCTAAGGGTAATAAAGTTTAAAAGTGAAGGAACATGAGGCGAGAATGGGAAGAAGTAAATAGTTTGTGACAGGTCATGAAATTAATGCAGCGTTATTCGACCTCTGGATTGTGCGTGGTCTTTCCGAAGGGGTAGTACGCAAAAATATTAAAGGAGGTTCACGTTTTCACCATCTTCCGACTTCTTCAAATATACATTTAAGTTATATTCCTTTTCATCAATTCACGAAATTTTAGCAAATATTCCACTTTATTGGTGATAAATTCAGTGTACCACATTTAAATACAGAAAGGGCGGGGGGGGGGGGGGGGGGGATCGATGGGTGATACGGAGAAGGCGATGTGAAACGTGGAAAGAAATCGTGAAGAGAGGAATTCTGCGGTAATTAATGTCATTACGACATATTGGTTACAAAGTTTGAGTAAAGTGGAGTGGTGAACTATTGGGTAAGAGAAACTAATTGTGTACCATGGGGTACAAATTGCTTCAAAAATGTTTTAAGGGTTACGCCGACAAAAAAGGTCGACTATTACTGGATTTAATGGACTAGAAAATGTAGTTACTGTTTCAGGAACATTTCGTGTCGTGAATTTTTCCGCTGTCAGATTTAATCACGGCAACTATTGAGTTTAGGTTCATCTTTTCGATAAAAAATGGCGTGGCAGTCTGAATTTTCTTCATTAGGGAAAGATAGCGGTGCATATGCTTCTAGTCTATCCGGGATTAGACCAGTGTATGCCGTAACTTTTGAAAAACTATTTATTTTTAAATAATGAAGAGCTTCTCGTAGTTGATATTATAGTCAATTCCGGTTTCTTCCTTTTTTTTGCTCTCCTATCCGAAGCTCGGCTTCGTGACGATGGCATTTTTTCCCCCGTCTTCCCTCATTTTTTCTTCATTCAATTCCTCCCAATTTAATCTTGCGTCCCTCTTCGCTCTATCAATCCATCTCTTCCTAGAACTACTTTTTCTTTCCTTTCGTATCAATCTTCTTGCCCATCATTTTTCTTGCCATCTCCCCTCATCCATTTTCACGAAGTGTCCATAACAACTTTATTTTACCCTGCCTGCCTGTTTCTGTCGTGATTGGGTATATTTGTTTCTGGAGAAAGAAAATCGTTTAGCCGACGTTAATTTTGAAAAAAAAAAACGTTTTTGCCTAATAAGTTAAGAACTACTGTAAAGATAATTAAGGGACGATTCATTAATTTTTAAATAGCTTCAATTCTAAACAACAGGCAGGAGTTGAGCTGATTTTTTACGATATTCGACGTGCGTTAATTCATTCGTGATATCCACGTTGAAAACAAGTGTCGTACTTAACCCCTTAGCTGGTTTTATTTCTCTTTCCCTTTTCATTGGAATCGTTATTAAAGCTATGCGGAATCTTTATTTCTCCTGTCACTATGGATCGCTATTCGCTCTGTAAGTGTTTCAGGGAGCTCAAACCCAGCATGTTCTTATTTCTGTCGCACGTTCTCCCTGTATCAATCCCGGAACACCAATGCATATCAAACTTCAAAACTTTATCATTATTCGTACTCACTTATCAGCTTATAGTAGAAGATATTATTGAATGGAATGCTGGGAAACTGATTTATTATGCATTATCGAACAAGGGCAAACATAAACATGAGTTTTGAGAAGTTGTAAAATTCTGAACTTGATCGAAAATCGAACACGAATCTCTCACTTTCCGGGTAGGTGCTTTAAACTCAGTGTGTTTCCCAACCTGGGTGCCGTGAAGTGTTCTGAGAGGTGCCGCAAAGATTATTCCGTTTTCCCCCATTTTTAGCCTCATTTTGCGTCGTCGGCTTTCAAAAATCCAAAAGAGATTTAACATGTAATTAACTGTTGAAACTAGGAAACGTTAATGGCTGGTAGAATAAATAATGATGAAGCCTTGATTTTATGCTTTAGATGTGATAATAAGAAAATCACGTTTATTACTGATGTTGGATAGGGAGGGGTGCCGCCAAATTCTCAAAGTCACTTAAGGGTGCCGCGACTCTAAAAAGGTTGGGAAACACTGCTTTAACCAACTAAACTGTAACTAGGGTGGGGTAAGCGGGGCATCTGCCCCGGGCGCAACTAAGCAAGGTGCGCTAAAAATCGAAATAGTAACTAAATAAAATAGAGAAAATAATTTCTTGAAGGGGGAGAGGGCGCATATTTAGTAGTTTTCCCCGGGTGCTAAAATATATAGTTACGGGACTGCCTCGGTGCAACGGAAAAACCACGAATGAGCAAGCATATCTCGTCTCCTTATTCTATATACAGCACATTATGTGCAATTCCTTGAGAGATACTATTTCAACTGACCTCAGGACTCATTACGAGAACTATTTCGTCGTTATACCCAAAAATGTTTATGAGGCACCATTATATGCGGCACTATAGCCGGTTTTAATTTTCCTTTTTCATTTCACTCCAGTTCGTTTTAGAAATGCGTTCAAAACAATGTATAGTATCTAAGGATTTACAATTTGACTAACATAAGAAGAAGGAAGTACAGCTTTCTTTTTTTTAAGCACTGGGTAGAAGTAGATGGAAGAAAAGGCTTTCTTCCTTCACGTATGCTCAACACTTTTGATTTTCGTTTGACATGGAAAAAAATATACGAATTGGAAGGAAAGTCATATTTACTGTGTAGTGTACCACGGAGGGTGGAATTACAAATTTTACTTGCGGCCCCCTTTCTCACGAAAATTTTTTAATTACTGGTTAGAGAACTCGGTGGTTAGTCCATTCTTCGCTCTCGTTCACCATGTTTTGCAGCCGTTTACACTTCTTCGGTGCCACCATCGGCGTCGGACCTCTGCTGTCGACATTCACCTATGTACATCCCGCGCGGTAGTTAACATATAAATATAGCACTACCGCCCATTTAGCTGCTTTGTCGCTCGATACAACACGGGCAAATGTTATATTATCCTCGCGAGTATACAGGTGAGTATGTTTAATTTATAGTGATTCTGTCGAAAACTTTATCTTACTCTTAATTTCGCGCAAGCATTAGAATGAGATCAAAATTAGCTCAAGGAATGAATTACGAATTACGGAAATGTGGTATGCACGAAACGTGGAAATTTCCGTGACCGATCGGCTAGCCGCAGTGCACTTCGAGATTGGTGAAGACTCTTGACCTGAAAGCACTGTGATTCGTGAAAAAAAAGATAAAAATTTAACGGTTCGTGAAAAGTGCGTTTCAGGATCGATTCCGGTAAAGCGCGTAATGCATAATGAATGTGTTTTTAGTCTGCCTCACTCACTCTCTCATATCATGCGTTGTTACTATATACACACACACACACGAGAAAAAATAAATCCTGATCGGTCGATAAATGAACTCTGATTGCACTCGGTCCACATTGGTAGGGAGAGGGAGAGAGGGGGGGGGGGGGGGGGGGAGAACCTCCCCCTAGTCCGTTCGGTAGCAAATAGGACGTGGAAATAAATGACCGACGGACGAACCAGGTCGGAAATTTGATTTGGATTCGATATCTGGAAATTTTATTTTATGCCGAGCTTTTTTTTTTATTTCGGAGCGACTTGCCATTCTCCTATACCAAGGTCCTCGTCATGGAAAAAAAAGGACGCGAAAAAAATACACCAGGCGACTCCCTTCTTAAAAGCAATCGCTTTTGAATCGTAACTGAGTTTTTGGGAAAATAAAAGGAAAGGAAAGATTGCGCGAGTATTTCAGATCGCCGGCATTAAAGGAAGCGACGTCGAAACAATCCCTGAATAGAATTCGCGTCTCTATCGTAATAGGAGGAAGGTGTGTGTGTGTGTTTTTTTCTTTCTTTTTTTTAAAATCCGTTATCTCTCGTATCCAGCCTTGCCTGGTCGTGCGCAATCGGCCGCTAATCCAAGAGTTTCAATTACGGAGAGGAGGATGCGAAATGGTTTGATTTTTTTTCGGTCCGAAATGAATGGAATGATTCGCGAATAATGAAAAATTCACACTTTTATTTCGATTTCCCGGGATTTTCAACGTGCGCGTCACGAAATACGTCGATTGCGAGGCGTGCTTTAATGATGGAGAAATAAGGAGAACGATAACGTACCTTGTGTATACCATAATCAACTTTTAGTAATAATTTTTTGGTTGATTATTTACCTAAATTTTGTTATCAGTGTTTAATTTGTTTTTGTACGTAACACTTTTGTTTTCGCAATCTTATTTATCTCTACGCGCCTACATTTTTTTCAAAGTAATCAACTTTCAGATGGTGATATGAAATGAGTTTGTAAAATAGCGGTAAACTAGAAATTACGCTTACGAATTAAGGAAAACGGCTCAACTTTTCGTACTTTTTGCTAACGTCTTCTATTATATTTCTTGGCAATAATGATGAGGAAAACATAGAAACATCCATATTGCTTCATTTCATATTTTAATTTTATTCCTCGATTTTGTATTCATACCAATTTCGAAGTCTTAAGAAAGTATGAATTATATTAAACTTTTCCTCCTCGAGCTGATTATTCCAGGAAAACGCAATCATCCAAAAGGGCCAGGTACGATAGCATGCCCAACTTCTAAACAATCGATCGATGAGTCTAATGTTCCGAGAAAACTTTAAATTGATCCGTAATCTCTTTACACAATCAATTCTGATCTCCACCATTGCGTAATATCTTGAGTAGAACGAAATTCCCCGAAAATGTCGAGTCCTTTATTTCTCAACAAAGGAAAGAATAGAAAGGCAATATTGATCTCCGAAAAAAATTGTGAAGACTTTTCTTAGTTTTTATTTTCGTTTATTTTTTTCTCGTCCTCACCGATCGAACGTGAAATATTAGCCTCACACATCGTGACGACAGCTTCGTCGTCTTCGGATACAATTTTCCCCCGTCCTTCCACAAAAAACAAGTTTGTTAATCCGATAACATATATTTATTTCGCCAAAAATATGGTATTTTTTATTCGGAGATCCATTTTCCGTGAATGTTTTCTTTTCCCGCTCTCTCTCTCTCTTTCTCTCTAAATGAGTCTTGAATTAATTAGTTCTTCATTACCCGGAAGAAAAGAAGGAGAGAAAAAAAGTTTTTGTTTTCGAGTTAAGGAACAACTTAAGTCTTCTCGGGAAGCTAATTTATTCCAAGAGATGCTCTGTAGGAGGCTAGAAGCTGAATTTCTATTTGCTCTCTCTCTCCGCCTTCCGTTTCGAATTTCTCGGAAAATGTCGACGGAACGGGAGAGGGGGTGGAGTGGGAGACGAGGGTGGGGGAGGGATAGGCGGTTTGATGTGCGCCTCCCTTCCGAAAAAATGTGCGCGCAAAAGGGGAAGGAATAGAGCAGGAGTCGGAGCGAGATGTGGAGAGAGGGAGTATTTCAGACAAGAGGAGTGCAAAGCGAGAGGGTGCTTGCTGTCAGGGAGAAAGGAGATTTGCTTAGGGTATGAAATGATCGGTGCATGGTACAATGCCTATCCTGAATTAGGCTCTTAAGCAGATAGAGAAAGGTTATAGTAATGCAAGGATTTGTTGAAAGGAAGCACGAGTAAATGAGTAGAAATCTAAGGAATTTTGTCAAACGGGGACACGTTTTATGTATTATACGGCACAGTGACTGGAGCGTCGTAACGGATATGAAATTTCTCATATTCAGTGTTGTACAAGAACAAGATAAATCTAAATATTGCGTCTTCCTAAAACCGATATAGAAGCCCGTCGGGAATCTTCATGATTTTTTTGACCTATTCGTTGATTGATGGATTACTTAGATCATAAATTGGATACGGTTTTGACATATATTCGATGTTTTATTTTTGAAATTAAAGTTTAAAAATAATAGTTTTTCTGCTATAATTGTGATGCAGCATAAGATACCATATCAAAAAAAGCACGGATTTAACTCTTAAGAATGCGAAAAATGCATGATTTAATTGTTATTTTTAATCAAAGAATAACAATTTTTGACGGACGTGGGACATATCTCACATTTTAGTTATCCTCATCAAAATTTTGCAGTTTTGAATGCTTTGAGTACCTTCCCAAAAATATTATTTTATGCTATGTACCATTGAGGGCGAAGGACAATTTTCTCATTAAGAATATCCAGTTATTATATATCGTTTTAAAGTGACTGCTTCATTAAGTCACATTGGGAGTTTTATGAAGATACTGTAAAAATGGATTTAAAGCAATTTTTTGCTTTAAAAGTTTGTCATTCAAGATTTTATCGCCATGAAGAAGAATAATGAAGTCTTTTTTAAATTATACGGATCGTTTTTTCGTCCCAGCTTCGGGGGCTGTATGCGAACTATAGATTGCTGAACCCTGGCAAAAAAGACATAAAGTCCTGTTAACTCGCAGAAGTACGCATCTTATCTTGCTGTGAAGTAATAAATCAACTCTTGGTATTTAAGATCATTTGTACAGAATGCTCCTTCTGTGAAATTATTGCTAATTTAATCCTTGATAAACTATGGCTTTTCAGGAGCCATAAAAAGTTTGGGTTTAAAAAAATAACGGGATGCCCATAAATCATTATAATAAGCGGAATGATTTAAGCGCAACATGAAATATTCGTTGCAAAAATAGATTCTTGAATTATTAGCATTGTAGCATGAAAAATGTCGTAAGGTAGGGTAATAAGTTTAAATGACCGAATTCTAATTATAATACCAAATGTATCTCGAATACCAATGAGATGAATTTCAATTTGGTAGGATAAATCGATTTACTTCCAATCGGGTCAGAATGCTTAGTTGTTTCCTTCGCTCGAGAATCACGTTATCCTGCGCTTTTCTTATCTTCATCTTTGCGGATGCAGATTTAAATGTTGTAAAGTTCATAATACTTACCGAGGACATTTTCGAAGTGATACACTCTGATTTCTGCTACAACCTTTCCATTAGAGTACGTCTTGAAATAAAAACGAGACTGAAATTTTGCGTGCTCTTGCGATACTCGTGCGGAGTTTGCTCTTTTCATTTTTTAAGATTTTTTTTTGAACCCGAAGGTGTTCCTCCCGGAGCGACCATAAAAAGAGCGAACGTGCCGTGCGAGTTTTTCTATTTAAAGGGAGAGCTAGGGGAATCACACTTGAAGTGGATTTCTGTATTTGTCGCCTGTGGGATGAAATGGTAGTCTTACGAGTCTGGCTGGTTTAATCGGGGAGGGAAGGAAAGGAGGGGGGGGGGGTTCAAAGATGCGACATATTCCTCCTGAAGTGTACGAGATAAACGAATGTATTCTGCGCGAACATTCGTCATATTTCTCTACGCGAGAGAATTTTTCCGAAAAATATGGTAGCCTTGAAAGCGAACAAAGAGGGTTGCTTAACAACATGATACAGCCAGACCCCGCTTTGCGTCGGGGTTACGTTCTTAAAAACTCGACGCAAATCGAAATAAAATTTTCTATAAGAAACAATTGAAATATCGAAGATATGTACCGGCACTACAATTTTCAAGAAAGATTATTTTAAGAAATTGTAAATTAATCGTCATTTGCCTTTTCATTTATGAAATAAAAGAATGAATCGAAATAAATGGAAAAATAACTTTATTTTTCAACATATAAACATAAAAGAACAACTTTCACGAAACTCAATAATTTTATGAGGAACTAATTTGCTCAGACTCTGAATCTGTAGGTTTTGAGGTTGAGACGCCTTCCTATTCTTTTTTCTTCAAATATTTATCTAAAGTCTGCCGAACAGCCATGTAAATTTCCTTGTAGTAATTGATATCATGCGCTAGCGACCGTGCTACTTTTGAACTTCTTTCCCTGTCAGGATCGTCATTCGTAAAAATCTCAATAACTTCGTCGATGAAACTCATGACTTTGGAGATTCGTTTTAAAGTTAAAGTTGGTTGCGTAGGAATTTCTTCCGAACTGTATTGCTCGTTAGCGGTTTGTAAATCAAGTTGCATTAACTCTTCGTTACTCATTTCTTGATTATGTCACTCTCGTCCATTCCCTCGAAGATAGATTCCCTAGCTAAGTTAGCTATTTCTTGACGAACCGTGGGCAATTTATCAACTTCTACAATGGCACCATCGCTGTCTTTTATTTTATGCACACATTCTGACCATATTCTGCGCCAAACACCATTCATACATGAATGTTTCACCTCCTCCCACGAGTCTGAAATATTTTTTATGGCATTCATTATGTTGAATGTTTTCCAAAACTTCTGCATAGTAGGTTTATCTTGTCCATAGGTGGCATTTAGAAGCTGTTTAAATGTACGTGGGAGGTAATAACTCTTAAAGGTGAAATTACTCCCTGATCCGTTGGCTGGATCAATGATGTGGTATTAGAAGGCAAAAAAATAAACTTTACGTTTTCTGATGTCATCAAGATAAACTGGGTGACCAGGAGCATTATCTAATAGAATTAATGTCTTAAAGTCTAAGTCAGGGGTCCTTAACCTTTTGTGAGCCCCGCACCCCTACAGCGATCCATGGTAATCCCGCACCCCACCATAATTTTTTCGGTGGTTATTAATTTTATGTTTTTAAAAATTTTTAACGAATTATTAAACATATAGTATTTAAAATCAAATATAATTATTACAAACTACAATTTAAACTTACCTTTCCTCAGTTAAATACCCAGTAAGATAGTAATACAGGTGAGGCGACGATTAGGCATTTTATTACAACTGAATCCTATCCAACAATTTCATAATAGTTTTCAAGATTGTTTCTTTTTAAACAATTTTTAATGCTGTATTCATCTTGAACTTCAAAATAACCTCTCTGTAGAGGATTATCTCAGCCTTCTCACGAAAAGTGGGACCGAGAGATTGGCTTTGTTATAAACGTAATTAAAGGCGGAAAAATATAGTGACAATATGTCTTGGCATGGCACTTTAAATCGCTTTGTACCTCGAATAGTGATTACGGTTTGTTATTTCAAGGAAACGAATGTTCTTTAGCATCTCGCTATATATCTAATAAGAAACGTGGACGCATGAATACACACACTAGGACGGCAGCTGGTGATTCAAAATGTTATCTAAAAAAATAAATAAAAAAAAGTCAGATTGCAAGGTGTTCCCACCGCACACCCTGGACCCACTTCCCGCACCCCCTGGACCATCTTCTCGCACCACCTGGGGATGCGAGCACCCCCGGTTAAGAACCCCTGTCGAACAATAAGTCCTCGTTAGTGCAGCAGGCTTTCATTTCAGGAATAGCACGATTCAAAACCCAGTCTTTAAATAAAACTGCTGTAATCCAGGCTTTTGTATTTGCGTTCAGACAAACAGAGTCCCAACTTAGGTGTGGCGAACGAAGCACCAAGCGGGGTGCGTATTCGGCTAGATCACAAAACTGTGATTATATTCATTTAGAGTTTATAATGACGTACACATTGTTTATAAATATTTATTCTCAACATGCGTGGTTATCAAATTCGTAAGTTTTTTTACTGATTGCTTAACATAGCACAACGATGAAAATGCAGAATTTTTCAACTCAAAGCAAAATTTTGGTTTTAATTGTTTAACGACGCAACTTGGAGAAAGACGCAAACTGAAACGACGCTAAGCGAGGTCTGGATGTATTGTCATTATTTGGAATTTATAATTATGCCATATATACGTGAAGAAGGGCGCAACACTTCTGGATATTTAATTCTTCTATCTCGTAGTTTGTTTTAATAATTTAAAAAAAAATTACAGCAAAATGTAATTTGTTAAATTTACCCAAGGTTGATTATAAACTGACTCTTCGAAAGTTTATTTTCACGCAGAGAAATATCTTCATTATTTGAATATGAATGGTAGCGAAACGGACAAGGGATTCCAACGGTGACTAGCTTGGAGTCAAGGCGGCCTTATGTACGACGCTGGGCATGAGTCCCTTTTAGGATTAAAACCATGGAACCGAAATGACGATGCGAGGGCATGTACATTTCAGTTTGACAGCTGTTTCTGGTTTTTCTATTGGAAAAGTTGACGTATCGTTTCTTAAATGCCCTATGTTGTTTTGGGCATAAAATCATCGAGATGAGCCCCATTCTATATAAATAACACTCCGATTAGATTGAAAATACGATAGATGTGAAGTTTATAGGGTGAAACAGTTATGTCAATAGCTCCAGGTAGATGCCGCGTAACGTGATCGCAATAAGTTATGTAAAATTTATAACGTTATGAGAAAAATAAACGACAGGCTTGCATTTTCAAATTGTTTCGGAATGCCTTATTTGATACGTATTGGCGAGTGATAAAAATAATAACTAGCGATAATAATAAGCGGCATTTACAGTATGATATCGAAATTTCTTTTGCATGTTGAATATCTCTGTGACGTTTACTTTTGAACTTAAATGAAGATTAAGTACAGCAATGTATAAATGGAGAGTACATTCTTGGTTTATTTAATTAATGGAAAACATGTTGCGGACATTCGGTACTATCATTAGAGAATCATGGAAAGGTAAAGAGGAATCATTAAAGGCTCCTAATTTTTGCGAAAATAATCCTTTTTTTGGCAAATATTATTGGAAATTATTTGGCACGGAAAAAACATAAATCTCTAAACTTTTTCATTGGCGACGTTCAAAAATTCAAATGAAAGAATCACAATTTGTCCGATAAAACAGCGAACCGTCTCTCAGAGTTTAACCCACCCACCCCTCCCTCCACGAAAAAAATATCGGAATCCCCAGAGAAATCTTCTATATATAATCTCGATAAAAGCGGAACGTAATGCTCTG
Source organism: Uropetala carovei (assembly GCA_036926305.1). NCBI lineage: Eukaryota > Metazoa > Arthropoda > Insecta > Odonata > Petaluridae > Uropetala > Uropetala carovei. The sequence goes on along the minus strand of JAXCHB010000257.1, from coordinate 1,767,710 downwards.
GTGAAGGAAGGTTTGGTTGTCGAGCTTCACGAAAACGGACCTAGAAGGGTGCCTTGATGAAGTTGCGTTAAGTCTACAGAAATAGAGAGTTAGAGAGAAGGAGTAAGGGAGTGGTGGAAGGGTATGAAAGGGATTTCAAATTATGTGAATGGAATGTGTGTGTGAGAGAGAGAGAGAGAGGGAGAGAGGAAAAAAACGAAAGGATGATAATGCTGGTCTGTTAAGATGAGGGGGAGGGATTAAATATGGACGGGGCAAGGGCCAACAATAGAAGACTTTCCTAAAGTCCGAAGGTTTGGAGAAATGAAAAAAAGAGGTTTTAACGCACTCGGCGGAGAGAAAAAGAGATAGTGAGGAGGTAGAGTGAAAGGAATTAGAAGGTGAGGCCCAAAAAAACTCTGGGAAAGGATAAAGATGGAAGAGGAAAATCGGATGAAACGGTGAAATAGACTGAGGAGGAAGACATATATCCCCGAAATGGAATGGAGGATCTGCGGAGGTGGGAGTAAAAGGGAGGGGGGAGAGAGCGAGAGAGAGAGAGTGAGAGAGAGAGAGAGGGCGAGAGAGAGAGAGCGAGGGAGGTCGCGAGAGAGATCGCGAGAGAGAGAGAGAGCGAGAGAGTGAGAGAGGGAGAGGGCGAGAGAGAAGGCGAGAGAGAGGGCGAGAGAAAGAGACCGAGAGAGAGAGGGCGAGGGAGGTCGCGAGAGAGATCGCGAGAGCGAGAGAGAGAGAGCGATAGAGTGTGAGAGGGAGAGGGCGAGAGAGAAGGCGAGAGAGAGGGCGAGAGAAAGAGACCGAGAGAGTGAGAGAGGGAGAGGGCGAGAGAGAGAGGGCGAGAGAGAGTGAGGGAGGGAGAGAGAGCGAGGTAGAGCAAAAATCGAGGAATGAAAATAAAATTAATTAATGAGCTGTGGGAGACGGGGACGATGAGCACAAGATTAATTGCTAGACTTTATGTAGAAAGAATTCGGGAAAATGTACGATTTCTTCGGGAAAGAATTTTTTTAATGATAATGGTATATATATATATTTATATATATATATATTTATAAGGAGAACTAAGGAATTAAAATTAGGAGATAATTGAGTCAGGGATTAAGCATGGGTGAGAATATCGAAAATTAAAGAAGGGTGTATTATGGAAAAAAGAGAAAGTATATGCCAAACGTTAGAACTGGAAGGACAATACTCCCACCTAAGACACGGTACGGAATACCTCTTTCTTTAACGTTCAAAAAGCCGAGTTACCCGCGAAAGGTTGAAATGAAATATCATTGGGCGTTGAAGTTTTATTGAAAAGACTCTATGACTCTTCGGTCAGCAAGACTTGGAAACGGTGAGGCGAAAAAGATACTTCGTTGGAGTTCTTAAAGCGGCGAGTGAAGAGAGAGAGAGTGGGGGAGTATACGGAAGAGAGAATGTCAGACAGGAAGAAGATATTTGCAAATAGAAGACGGCGAAAAGAGATAGGGCGGTGGTGGTGTTAGGAGGAAAAGTGTGGGCGAGCGGAAAATTGCGGAAACCGGAGTTGGAAGCGTTTCAGCTATAGAATAGGTTTTTGGAGAGGGATGGAAAAGAGGGGAGGGAGAAAGAGAGGAGATGGGAGAGATACGGAGAGAAGGGAACGGGAAGGAAGAAATTGTAGAGGGAGCTCTAAGAATGCCCTTTTCTCGCGCCCATCCAAATGTTAAAAAAAACGCGTCGTCAAGGTCACGCCCTTTAACGTCGCCTCTCCAACCCTACATGGCCTTTATCGCAAATGCGGTCCCTTTCCGCAGGACTTGTCGCTGCGGAGGCCATCCAATCAGCGGTTTCCGGAAACTACCGAGACAGGGGCGCTCACTTTGAGACCCGAAGTGGGTTTCAAGGTAACGAATTTATCGGCGAACGCCCAAAGATTGTGTGTTAAGCTCTTCGTGTTGATGTTTCCCGATCGATGCGTGGCCGTTCATTTGCGTAGTTGGGTTGACGCGTGGTTAGGAAACTCGAACTGGCGCAAATCACTCATCGCCCCCTACCGACGTATAACTACGTTAATTTAGTTATTTTTAATTGATGTCAACGTCCTTTGGCGGCTGTCGACCATGAGCTTAATAACCCTAATGATGACGAATACGTACAACCATGTACCGGGAAGAATTTTCGAACCTGCGACATGTTAACTCTACAGGGGCCGGAAATTTTCCATCGAAACTAGGCTACTGTTTCAAATTTGTTGCTTAACGCGTCGGTATAACTTTTGAAGTCAAAGTTTCAAGATTCAAGGAGCATTCCTCAAGGCACATTTTTATTGATATCAGCTCCGATAGCTGAAAAAATTCTTTTAACAAACTTTTTTATGGTTATCGAAGTTACTATCATCACCATTTCGATTCAAACAACAAGATAGAATCGATACTTCATTTTTGAACTTTCAGGAGGTATGATTTTGTATTGTTTTTTCAATAAATCGATGAAAAAGAACAATTTCGAATGAATTAACTTGCAAAACAACCAGGTATTTATAAAAAATATATTCTATAAAAATTAAAAAATTAAACTAAATTACACGATGTAATAAGATATTGATGTTCCTCTGGCCTTTTCCCGCCATATTTGATGCCAGACACCAAAATGATGATATAATAACGATACATATGTGTGTAACGTACATCTTCGTAATAAAACCACATGACTTTAATTCATCGCACATGTTGATATAGATGAACCGTTCTCGTTATCTTTCATTTGCGTTAACGCTTAAAACCTTTTAGTTTTCGGTGAAACGACGTTAGATTAAATTGTAACTGCGGTACTTAAAAGCCTTGACGAAATTTGAAACCAGACTTCTCGTGTGCGAACAAAGGACACAAGGAGAACGAAGGGACATTTCAGTAGTAATATAAATTTTAAAGACTACGTTTCCACATCAGAATGCCGGAGAATGCCACGAGAAACCAGCGGAAACGTCGGTATCGTCATACAGAGCAGCGACGCTTTGGTCGTGATATTCTGTGGGGGAACAGAGTAACCTCCTGGGACGCGAATTGGAGGGAGCGTTCTTGCTCTCCGTGCGTAATTGGGGCGGTTCTGACCCAATTCTAAGAGAAGAGCCGCATGCGTTTCCAAAAATTGAATTCCGAGGATGGCGTGCTCTCTGCGGCGTTGAGATGTGGCGAGCTATTCGGATAGTGGACTTTAGTAGGTAGTAGTAGTAGTTAGTAGGTGAATTCCCGAAGTTTCCTAGTCGTTCAGTACGGATGTTGAGCAAGACGAGAAATTACTGTAAGGGATAATATTCGCGAAATTTTTTTGTATTTGTTATATCCCCTCGTGTAGTATTTGTTACTTATTTTTTCATAAAATGCCTTCCATTAACTTTGCAAAATTAATCCTTGTGGGTAATGTACCTACATATTTATGTACTGTAGGTACTTATCGGTTGTCAAAAACACATGCGCTTATTAAAGCACACACCTTTACAGGAATTTAGTTATTTTTGGAAATGCCGAAATGTTCCATTTCTCGCGTGGATTCTTCCACGCCGTATTGCCTCCGTTCTCCTCAGCTTATTTTTTCCAGCGCCGTGGAGCATGAATAATTTCGATGATAAGCGCGTAGCATTCCCTCCAGCATGGATTTAAAAATAAGGCAGAAGTTCACGTTAAGTATGATGACGTCAGTCTGGAAAGTGTCCGTCTTTTTAAAGGCAGAGGTTACGTGTTTTTCCGTCCGTATCGATCGAGGATTTCGTGATGAATTCAAATACCCATCCATTTTTTTTAAATATTTAAGTTATTCGGTATATGTATGAAATAGCTGCTTCGCTCTTTTACATCAGGGACCTTTATAATTTACGAATTTTTTTATTCTAATTTTCAATAGCTTGAGATATTAAGAAGGAAAAATATTTTTAAATTGTGCCTAAAATGTAAAGTTGAGTAAAATAGCTTTGAATTCTACCGCATTTTTTATTAATGCGTTTTTCAAAGTGAGATTAATTAATTTACCGATCAAACCCTTAACTCAAATACTTTGATTCGTTCTAATATTTGCACTTATTTTCTTAAGATCAGATGAAAAAATCTGATGTGGCCAACACATGACTTTCTCCATATTTGGGGTATAGATATTTAAATTATTATGAATAGCATTATAAGGCAAAATTATTATTTCGTATCGTAAAAGAATACAGTCGTCCTTATTGGCCTAAATTACGTATATTTTGAATGTTTACAGAATTCACCGCTACATGGTGGTGGCTCTGTATACTGGTATTAAGAAAAAGCAAATTATCTCCGAAAATTTATTTCAAACAAAACTTGGAAGAAATATTATTCTCTACAACTTTGGTCCTTACGAAGATTACCAATAACGACGTTTTTAAGGAGATATTTGACGGAAACCGAAAAACCGATTATTTACAAATAATTCCTAAACAGTAACTGGTCTGGAAAATAGTTTCAAATGAAAGTTGTAGAAAATTACATTCTCAATAACCTTTGTATAGAATTGTATATACAATGATGATGTTTTAACGGAGAAATCTCGCAAAAACCGAATCGGGTTTCGAATAAACATCGACTTTCGTTTAACCGTTATTGTCCAAAAACTAATCATATCTTTGCGCTCATGCTAAAGTGTTATATATGAAATTTGGTAACGATATAGCAAGTACGTTTTCAGTTAGAGCGCCCACAATCACATACACCCACACGCACGCACACACGCACACACAGACATCATTCTGACAATAGTCTAAACGTGTTCTAGGGACCTCAAAACGTGTATTTCCGCTGAAATCTCGTAGTCGATTTTTTTCGTGATCACAATACTATCCCTAAATGTACTACGTATGGGAAAGGAAAAATCTGATGTGGCCAACACATGACTTTCTCCATATTTGTGGTAGGTATAGATATTAAAATTATTATGAATAGCATTATAAGGCAAAATTATTATTTCGTGTCGTAAAAGAATACAGTCGTCCTTATAGCTGTAAATTATATTTTGAATATGTTTACAGGATTCACCGGTACATGGTGATGGCGCTGTATACTGGAAATTACGAAAAAGTCAAATATCTCCGAAATGGATGGTTTTACGAAAATTTGTTTCAAACAAAAGTTGGAAGGAATGTTACTTTCTGTAACTTTATTCCTTATAAAGATTGTCAATAAAGCGTTTTAACGAACATATTCGATGAAAACCGAAAACAACGATTATTTATAAAAAATTCCTAAACAATAACGGCTTTGGAAAATTGTGTCAAATGAAAGTTGTAGGAAATTACATTCTCTATAACCTTTGTATAGAATTGTATATAAAATAATGATGTTTTAACGGAGAAATATTGCAAAAGCCGAATCGGGTTTCGAATAAACCTCGACTTCCGGTTAACCGTTATTGTCTAAAAAATAATCAGTTCTTTGTGTTCATGCTAAAGTGTTATATATGAAATGGGGTATTTATATGACAAGTACTTTTTGAGTTAGAGCGCCCACAATCACATACATCCATCCACACACACACACCTACATCATTCCGAAAATAGTTTAAACGTGTTCTAGGAATCTCAAAACGTGTATTTCCGTTGAAATCTCGAAGCCGATTTTTTTCGTTATTACAATACTTTCCCTATTCTACGTATGTAGAAAGTAAAAATGATCGAAAACACCATGGTATAGCAATTACTTAAATAATTACAGTAGTTGAAACATTTTCATTGTTTGGGCGGTTTCAACGGTTTAGAGGCTATTTAAGCATCTCAGCAGCAAAATGCGTGAATATTTAGATTAAACTAAATGTCTTCTCCGTGAGGCTGGAGTTTTCCACGTTTTTTCGAATCCTTGATAACCTTTTTACTTTCTCCATACGTAGTAATGGGAAATTATTGTGGTCATGAAAAAAATCGACTTCGAGATTTCAACGGTAATACGCGTTTTGAGGTCCCTAGAACACGTTTAAACTGTTTTTGGAATGATGTCTGCGTGTGTGTGTATGTTATTGTGGGCGCTCTAACTCAAAAAATACCATATCGTTACCAAACTTCATATATAACACTTTAGCATGAGCACAAAGAACAGATTAGTTTTTGGACAATAACGGTTAACCGGAAGTCGAGGTTTATTCGGAACCCGATTTGGTTTGGGCAGTATTCTCCGTTAAAACTTCATTATTGTATATACAATTCGATACAGTTATTATAGCTATTGTAATTTCCTACAACTTTTATTTGAAACAATTTTCCATAGCTGTTATTATTTAAGAATTATTTATAAATAATCGGTTTTTTCGGTTTCCGTCAAATATCTCCTTAAAAACGTCGTTATCGGTAATCTTTGTGAGGACCAAAGTTATAGAGAATAATATTTCTTCCAAGTTCTGTTTGAAACAAATTTTCGTAGAACCATCCATTTCGGAGATACTTTGCTTTTTTCCAGTATACAGCGCCACCACCAAGTAGCGGTGAATTCTGTATACATATTCAAAATATACGTAATGTACGACAATAAGGACGACTGTATTCTTTCACGATACGAAATAATAATTTGGCTTATAATGCTATTCATAAAAATTTAAATATCTATACCCCAAATATGGAGAAAGCCAGGCGTTGGCCACATCAGATTTTTGTGAGATATTGCTTCCCGCCGGGCTTATTTTTCTTCCAAATTCCCGCGGTTTCTTTTTCCCAAATTTATTTTTACCGCAATTAAACCCCCCCGGTCCTTAAATCACGATCGTCGGTCAGCGTGATACCGCACGTGCACTCCCACACAACCTCCCTCTGGCGAGTATTTTTCTTCCCACCCCTTTAAACCTTAAAGTCATGGGTGTGCTTGCGTCTGTGTGTGTTTTGTGCGCGTGCGTGAGCGTCCGTTTGTGTACACTTGAGTGTGTATGTGTGCGTGTTACGTGAGATCAGCGAAGGAGAGATGGGAGAAACAGGAGCAATGGTCCAGAAGTCCTTCAGTCTCTCTCTCTGTCTGTCTGTCTTGCTCTCTCTCTCTCTATATATATATCTTTCTACTCCGTTTTTCTTCTTCCTCTTACCGAAAACGTTCCCTTCATTCCCACTCCTATTTGTTTCCCTTATTTCATTAATTCTCTTCCTCTTTACCTCTTTTTCGTACCATCTCTATTTGTTTTAGCTTCTCTCTCCCTCTCTCTCTTTTCCCTTAAGACTTCTCTACTTACAGTCCAATTTATTTATCTCGCTCTCTCAGATCCCCGTAAGTGCCACCCCAGAAATACCCACGCATTGGGACTAGGGTGTTTGCAACCTGCCAGGCCCTCGTCCCCACACACGCACTCCATTTTCTCTCTCTCTCTTCACATCTCTCTCATTCCTGCCGGTTTCCGACCGGAAAACCGTGTCGGGTCCCGAGGTAACTGCGGGGCACTTCGGGGTGTTTTGGTGTGGACACAGTAGTCTCATTCCCATTTCCCTTCGGTGAGGGCTGCCTTTCCCTACCCCTACATCGCATATCCTTCCCCTGCATCTGCTCCTTTCCTTCTGTTTTGGAATTGAAGTTTCCTCTTTCTCTCTCTTTTTATCCCTCTCTTCACGGTACCTTTTTCGTCTCGCACTATATTTCCAAGTATTTCCTTTCATTCCCTTCACCTTGCCCAATGATCTCCCAGGAGATCACGACGTTACTGCTTTCCAACTTTAAACGGGTCCATGCGCAGTATTCCGGTGCCTGGTTGTTTTAATTAAACTTGATTTACGGAAGGTAACGTATTAGTGTTGGACGTATTAGGAAATACGGATGTATTATTTCTTATGGGATGAGTACTTGTAACTGTAAATGAAGTAATTATGGCCATATAATGATCTAGGAGAGCCATATGCGTATTTGTCAACATAGAAGAGGGTTTCAGCTGTAATTCATGGATCTTTATTTGATACAACTAAAGCTTGTTAAATAACAGTCATAGTGAAATAAATTATAGAGCATTAAAAGTATATCAATATAATTCCGTAGTCTTGCATGGCACAAAATTAGTCATGCAAACTCAGTTTTTGAACTATATTCCTCAAGTTGCCTAATAGTTGCTGAATAGTGCAGTTATTTAATGCTAGGAATTTTTTTGGGCTTTCACTATGTAACCTGACCTAAATTTTGGCCTTTCCTACTAGAACGTATTATTTGAAATAGCAATAACATTTTCCTTATCTGCTACATAAATCATGGGAAAGCGTTTTTATATAATCGAAGGATAAACATCCATTGTCATTTATTTTATGCGATTATTACTTAAAAATATTTTATTTGCGTCATTTTGTTTCGCTTTTTTTTAATAGAATTAGTGTTTTTGTGTTGCTTTTTACAAAAACTTCCGATAGCGACGATTTATTTCTATTTATGAGGTGCTAAAAGATTTCAATACTTTTCTTACTCAAATGCTGAATAATACTTTTTGAAATGTTCTTATCTACTGAAATATACAGTAGTTGGAAGCCGCAAACTCAATTCCTGAAACTTGATGAATCCACTTATGAAGCTTTATAGTCAAACAAATTTGTTCTGGGAAGCGACTCATACACTTAAAGATTCAATTAAATGTGTATAATAAATCATGAATTTCATACTGTGGTCGTCACTCGACACCTTAAATTCACCTTTAGGAAGATCCGCATCCGCACTTATCCTCCATCAACATCTTAGCGCGCTCTTTGACTCAAAACCATTCCCGTTCCAATTCGTTATGATTTCTCCTCCTGCAATCTCCGCTTAATCCGTTACAGTCCAACGGACGCCACTTCGTATGCGAAAATAAATTCACCGGTCGTATTTATAACATTTCCTGTGGGTGGCGAGAAAGAATATTGAAGGAGGCAGGAGCTCAAATAAAAATTTCAGGAGACCTCTTCGTTTAGATCTCAGTCCCTTTGCAGTTGTACGCGAGAAGGGTTTAATGGATTGCCCTTGTCTTCCACCCCATCTGTTACTGCAGAGAGGGAGAGAGATGGGTGGAGGAGGCGAGAGAGAGAGAGAGAGGCTGCGTAGCCTTGAAATCAGTTTGATTTACTTTTAGAAAATTAAGGTATGACGGCGGTCTGGTGTTTGTTGGTCGGTTGCTTGCTTGCTTGCCTGCTAGCCTAGCTTTCTCCCTTATAAATCCTCTCTTATTTTTAATTATCCGGTCTAAATGTTGAAAGTTAGGACGAATGTTCGTGATTTGCATAAGAAAGGGATTAATACGAGAGAAAATAAGTTGTTTTTATATGAAAATTAGCTTAATTATGGCGCGAAAAAAATTTAATCGAGATTTCTTTTAAAAAAAAGCAAGTTATAGTAGTTATATTCTCCTGCTTGCGTTAAAATTGGAGAATAATTTTGTTGATATGGTTTTGTTTAATTTTCACCCAAATGCCGAGTAACTGCTGTATTTCAACTCTTTAACTAATCAGGCCTTTGAAAGTTTTATAGTCTTCATTGTTTTCGTATGGTTTAATATACGAACCAGTTTCATCAAAATATTTTTCAAAGTCTCTTCATTCACTAGATGACAGATGCTGCCAATCGGAAGAGTCACGCGTCGAGACGCTCTCCTACCAACCTGCGTCACATCCAATCCTCAAATATGACGGCCGTGTTTTCTTCATCTATTTATAAAAGCTTCCACTCTTCCTGTCGCGCATCTTTCAAGTACCGCCCTCCTATTCCCATCCCATTCCTTTCCTCCTTCCCACTCTCTCTCTCTCTACCTTTCCTTATAACCTCGTTCACCCCTACAGATTTTAAAAACCCACTAACTTCTTCCCATCTTTCTCCTTCACCTCTCCAACTATCTACCCCACTCACTCTTCAACTTATATCGTTTTTCTCCTCTCTTCACCCTCTATCTCGTTCTCTCTCTCCCTCTCCCTCTCTGTCTCCCTCTCTCTCTCTCTCTATATATATATATATAAAGGTGGCAACAAGGTGTTGGAGGAAGCCCAGTGGACACTTACCTAGATTGGATATCCACTGGGCGTGCTGAGGACACACGAAAAACACAAAAACACAAAACAACACAAATATGGAGGTTTCGGGCTGACGTCCTTCTTCAGCGACGGAGCGACGTACTATTATATATATATATAATTCCTCTTTCTCCCACCGTCTCTTCTCTCTAACCTTGGGAGGTCCAGTGGTATTTCGTTGCTCGCCAAACTTTTGTGGCGATCAGGTCATCAATTCCCCCCCGCTCCCCATGATACAAAATATCGCACTTCCGATCCAATAAAATTACAATTTTATTGGATTGGAAGTGCGATATTTTGAAAGAAGTCTGAGTCTGGAAAGAGACATTCATCAGGGTTGACACTGTGCTCATTAAACCACACTAGCATACGAGTTTTGAAGTGTTGACATAAAAAACATAATTTCTACTCCCTGTGCCTTCAAAATGGGTGTACATTCAAATAATAGTTTATTTTTTATAATGGATACCGTTTTTAAGGCGTATAAAAATTAAATTTCGAGCAGTTTCTAAATTATATGAAAAAATATAAATGCTGAAGAGTACCAATTCGACACATGCACTATATCGCCGATTCGCTGGTGGAAAACGTATTGAACACCAGTGATCAGTAATATTTAATATAAATGATGAATTTCGTAAATTCGCCACATGCATATAGCCGATTCGTCGCGTGTAGACAGTGGAAAACGCATCGGTCGCCATTGACCTAAACCTTGCCGTCTTTTCCTCTTTACCTCACCTTCTCTCATCTCCTCGTTCTCTCCCCCCTTGCACCTCTTTCCACTACTCTCCAACAACATTCCTCTCCTCATCCTCTCTCTATTATCCCCCCCTCTCTCTCTCCCTCCCTCCTTCCCTCTCTCCTCTCTCTCTCCCTTCCTCCCTCCACCCTCCGACGTTCCTCCGACGGAAGTCTCCCCTATCATTAGTCTCCTCTTGTCAAAGCCTCAGTGCGGGGAGCCAGTGAATCGAATTATTTAAAGGCCTTCTTTTAACGAGGTGCCCCATTTCGAATGGCTCCTTTGGCCGGAGCTTATTCATTCCAATAATAACACGCGCGTTCCGCATTTCAAAGAAGATATGCTCCAGCCAAAACAGTCTTTCGGCATCCTCCAAACATGCGATCGATCGGATGTTGTTCTTTCGTTTTCATCGGGCAAGGAAGATTGGAAAATAATGCAGAAAACAACGGTCTAAATCTAAAAAAAAGCGGTTTATGCGAATTGCTTCTTCCATGTCAAGATAAACTGTTTTTTCCTGCTTTACTCCGTTCCGTGAAACATTCCTGACTATTGTATGAAAAAATAATGAGGCTCAATTCAATTTCTTAGTATATATTACCGTTTGGAAAAAATAGATGTTTTAATTTTATTGGCTTAATTAAATTTAGAGATGTTCTCTGTTTATCGTTTTTATAAAATGCAAAATCGGAATTGGTATGTATTTTTAAAACTTTAATCCATTTTGGTATATGGCGAGATATTTTAAGCCTGCTTGAACTTTTGTGTTAAGTTTCGAGTTTTAAGTAGACCCTTGAGGGTGCAGTTTATAGCTTTTTACTTTTAGAGATAAAAAAAATTATATCCGTAAGCTTTGAGCAAAAAATTCACAAAATATAGACGGTATGAAATATTTCAATGTGAAATTCAAATACGTTTACATATTTTTATTATTAGCTAAGTTGTATAATTTCATTTGTCCAACAGCTGCTTATTTTATCGTTTGCGTTATTTTCCCAACAGTTTAACTCACACTAATACTAACCTCTCCAGATCTAAGGTCATATTATAAAGAGTTATTTTATGATGATGACGTATAAAAAAAATGCTTTTTATGCTGTATTTTATTTTTAGTTATGCTTGTCCTCAATTTCAGTCATGGAAAAAGTAACAATATTTACGTGAATATCGAAGAATTTCGAAGGATTTAATATGGATTGGTCTAAAGCAGGGGTCCCCAAACTTTTTATTAAAAGGGCAACGTTAGGCTTTATGTACGACAGCGCGGGCCACTTGAGACTTTTCAAATGACTGATCGGGCCGTGTGAAAACTTCAAAGAGCAAGTTTCGAGGAGGGAGGGTTGGTTATCGAGAAACTTCGCCGTTAAAAAATTATTTCGAGGGGGAGGGGGTGGTTATCGAGAAGCTTCACCGTTAAAAATTATGTCGAGGGGGGGGGCGGTTGGGTTGGGTAAGGCAGACGGACCGGATTAAATGACTGCGCGGGCCGTAGTTTGGGGACCCCTGGTCTAAAGCGTAAATTCTAGTTATTTCATACGAAACATGTAAATCACACATGAGTCCTATACTGTACATCAGAGCCCTGCATCGGGTGGCCGATCCCGGGCCAGGTCGGATTCGGGTCAGGATTTTAAAATTTCAGGTCATCCGAAAAATATATAGGAAAATATTTTTGATTGACATGCCTTAATTAAACCTCAAACTGCCCATTTCACCAATTCTTTCTTTAATTTTGAACTGTCATACATTATTCGTTTTTCGACTTGTCAAATATTTTCGTGTTCAAAATTTTTTTGAATTACAGGGCACTACTGTAGGTGCAGCAGAAAACGTAATCGAGTATTCAGAAGATACAGTAGTTCCTTTTAATAACGATCCAGCGATTCAGGCTTTACCCATGATTAACGCAGAAAATTTGCCATTCAAAATGCACATGAATAATTTCGAGGAAAAATTCGTTTCGGTCCACTGGTTCCATCGAGCGAAGGCGGAATGCGTGCGGAATGGAAATGTATAGACTTCCGCTGCAAAATCTGGTATTGAAGCGTTAAAAAAATAGATTTCTATATCCTATTTCTTATATTCCATCTTCCCTCATCAACCTGAAAATATTTTCAGCCTTAATTCTCTATATAATGCGTTAGGTTCATCCATTCAATTCCCGATCTTCTACTATGAGGCATTCCGATTGGTCAATAAATTTGCAACCATCTGCCTCGCAAATATTTAAAACTCGCATTACATGATGTTTCCTGCGACGGCATAATTTATTAATTCATTTACAACGGGCGTGACAAATTATAACGAAGACGAACACATTCGATCATGCGCTCTACTGAATTCGAACCTACGATCCTAGAATTGTGAGCTAGACACGCTAACCACCACTCTACTAAGGCAGGCATATATTTGTGACCTCTAGTTAGCTTTGGAATAGCATAGTGAGTAAAGATGGTGAATAATATAATTTGTCATGCTTTGCTAAAGTTATATATATATATACACACACACACACGAGGTGCTAACAAAAAGTTCCCGGACTGGCCACGTGGAGCGCTAACCGGACGTAGTACGGACTTGGGCTGCTAGTTAGCGTTAAAGAGCTTCATTGTGAAGCAGTGTGCCGAGTGTTACATTGATACACAAAAGCGTTTTTTTTCACGAGCGTTTTTGTGCGTTAGTGTGTTCTGCGACTTTTCCGAGAAGAGAAATTGCAGACTTGAAGGAGCAGCGCGTGTGCATCAAGTTTTGCTTCAAACTCCGCAAAACCGCATCGGAGACCGATGAAATGCTTAAACAAGCATTTGGTGATGACGCCATGAGCAGAACCCAGACTTTCAAGAGGTTCTCGCGGTTCAAACGTGGGCAAACGTCGGTTGAGGATTCTCAACGTTCTGATTAGCCCTCAACCAGCAGAACCGAAGAAAATGTTGAAAAAGTGCGTCGGGCCATCCACGAGGACCGTCGGCCAACGATTAACAACATCTGCAGCATTGTTGGCCTATCGTTTGGTACATTCCAACGCATTCTTGCGGAGGAACTCAACATGAGGCGGATCGCCGCCAAATTCGTGTCCCGCTTGCTGACCCAGGACCAGAGGCAACACCGGCTCATTGTGTGCAGGGACCTCCAGGAACAGGTCAGAAACGACCGAAACTTCCTTTCCAAGGTCATCACTGGTGATGGAAGCTGGGTTTATGGCTACGACCCAGAAACCAAGCAGCAGTCATCTTAGTGCTGCTCCTTCAAGTCTGCAATTTCTCTTCTCGGAAAAATCGCAGAACACCACTAACACACAAAAACGCTCTTGAAAAAAAAACGCTTGCGTGTATCAATGTGACATTGGCACACTGCTTCACAATGAAGCTTTTTAGCACTGATTAGCGGCCCAAGTCCGTACTACGTCCGGTTTGCGCTCCACGCGGCCAGTCCGGGAACTTTTTGATAGCACCTCGTGTATATATATATATATTTAAAAGTAATAATTATCGTGCGGCAGAATTACTTCTTCTCTGTACAGTAGGTATCTTTACAAAATGAGGGAAGATAATTTTCATTAGAATCCCAATCTTCTGCACGTAATAAACGGATTTATTTCGTTGATGCTACCGTATAAAAAAGTGCTTATTTTTTCAACGTTTTAGCTAAGAGACACGAAAACATTGATTAAAAAAGTGAGATCTGTTTCAACGTAAAATTGGATTCTCGTGCAATCTTAAGAACTAAAAAATATAGTATTTATTTGCATGCTCGAAAGAAGAATATTTTTTTAGGGTTATTCACTGCATTAGGGCTTACCGCTGACGAAAGTAGATCCGTGTTTTAAGCATCTAGACGTTTACAGAGTGCGCACGGGATTGTTTAATGCTCATCCAACCTGGTTCCTCTCCCTACTTCCAATTTAATAACAATTTATCACCCTTAATGCCGCCTTAAAATTTTTACGCGTTTATTTTCCATTCTCACCCCATTTAACATGGCTTAGAGCTTTCCGGAAAAATATGTATATCCACCATGTATAATCGGATCATCCTCAGATTATATTATAAACTGAACTTCCGGGAAGCTAAGCAGCCTCTACGCCTTCACTCTCTGCCTGGTCTGCTGCCAGAAAACTTGGGGGAAATCGTTTATTTATTCGTTTTAATTTATTTTCCGTACGTTTCTGCGCACCGAAAGGTTTCTAGGGAGGGATAAAAATGAAATCCTAAAGTAAAATTGGAGAGGATGCGGGAATCGTCTTTTGGAAAGCCGGGCGCGCATTCGGAAAGAAGGGATATGCCAGGTTGGAAAACTGCTTTCGAAGCTCTCTCGTATGTAAAAGAAAAAAGAAAAATGCACGAACGCAATCCGTATTGAGATTTTCATCATATCTTCATTTAAGAGTTTTTTAAAACTCGCAGGTTTGCCGGACCATGAATGTAATTGGCTGTTAATAATTTCAAAGTTTAATGTTTTTAAAGGCACACACTAAGCGTTTTTTATTCTGGCGGTTGGCACCGTGCAATTTTCTTCAGTCAAAAAGATGCTTAAATTATTTTCGGTAGCAATGGACTCGAGAAAAGGGTTCATTGTTAATAATTGTTGTCTCATAAAATTAATGTGTTTTAGGAATGGAACTAGAAGTCCGTTTCAGCAAAAAAATTCATTTCAATGCCCAAAGCCGTGAAAATATGTATTTATATTAACGCGATGTATAGCTATAAGCAGCCTAGTAACTAGATATTCTAGCGCTCGGGGCAAACTACTAAATATGCGCCCTCTCCACCTTCAAGAAATTATTTTCTCTAGTTTATTCAGTTACTAATTCGACTTTTTGCTCCCGTTGCTTAGTTGCACCCGGGGAAGATGCCCCGCTTGCCCCGCCCTAGTTACGCCACTGGTTATAAGGCTCCAATTTTCATTATTAATAATTGTTTTGTTTCATGAATATCGTAGAAATAAACCAAGTAATCAAAATAAGAGTAGGTACTTCTTTAAGCCCACGACTCTTGCCGCCATCGAGAAGAGCGTATTCGAAGGTATTGTTCTTGCTTTTTGCAACAAGTCACAACCTTTAATTTGTACGAATTTTACTTAAACGGCATTCTTTATTAGGTGAACTCATTCAAAGCCCTTTCTTCCCTTCCGATCAATACATAATTACTTCGCCCTTCTGCAGCGTTTCGTCCGCTTCATTTTAAAGAGTTGGAAGTTTTTCAAGCACTTCTGTTTATTATTTTTATATATCTCGTTCTTTTTATGCGCTCGTTTCCTCTCTTCTTTTACCTCCCAAACATAGCCGCTCTCATCATAACCTTTTTCTCCCATTTCCAGCACTTTTATAATCTCATCTTTCTCTTCTTTCGCCTGTCCTCACGTATTCGCTCCCTCCGCTCTTTCCTCCATGTTGTTCCTTTCCTTTGAACCCCTCCCCTCCCCTCTCCTCTCCTCCCCTCCCCTCTCCTCCCCTCCCCTCTCCTCCCCTCTCCTCCCCTGCCCTTCACATATTTCTTTTGAATGGACACTTTTGTGCGTTTTTTCATCCATAGGATCCAGGTTTCCGGAGTCATTTAAAGGGCGCGTCCTTCTTAAAGAAAAAGAAAGCCTTTCATTCTACGGCAGCTCGATTGGCCGCTCGTGAAAGTTTACTCCCACGATCGTCCTCGAGAATTAAAATTTTTATTCTCGGTAAATGGTTT
Organism: Uropetala carovei; assembly: GCA_036926305.1. Lineage (NCBI taxonomy): Eukaryota > Metazoa > Arthropoda > Insecta > Odonata > Petaluridae > Uropetala > Uropetala carovei. The sequence goes on along the minus strand of JAXCHB010000257.1, from coordinate 1,751,332 downwards.
CGAACCGTTTTTTCTAAACGTCAAGATATCGTTGTCCCCAAAAAATAATTATTCATCTAGTTGCATCTTTTGAAAATATGGTTATATATATATACACATCCAGACCTCGCGTTGCGTCGTTTCTGTTTGCGTCTTTCTCGAAGTTGCGTCGCTAAACAATTAAAACCAAAATTTTGCTTTTTGAGTCGTAAAATTCTGCATTTGCATCGTTAAGCATGTTAAGCAATCGGTATAAAAACTTTCGAATTATATGACCACGCATGTTGAGAATAAATATTTTTAAATAATGTGTACGTCGTTATAAACTCTTAAATGAATATAGTCACAGTTTTGTGGTCCAGCCGAAGACGCACCCCGGCCTGGTGCTTCGTTCGCCACACTTACGTCCGAACTCTGCTTGTCTGAACGCAAACAAAAAAACCTGGATTACAGCAGTTTTATTTAAAGACTGGGTTTCGAGTCATGCTATTCCTGAAATGAAAGCCTGCTGCACTAACGAGGACTTCGATTTTAAGACATTAATTCTATTAGACAATGATCCCGGTCACCCAGTTTATCTTGATGACTTATCAGAAAACGTAAAGTTTATTTTTTTGCCTTCTAATACCACGTCATTGATCCAGGCAACGGATCAGGGAGTAATTTCACCTTTAAGAGTTATTACCTCCCACGTACATTTAAACAGCTTCTAAATGCTACTGATGGACAAGATAAACCTACTATGCAGAAGTTTTGGAAAACATTCAACATAATGAATGCCATAAAAAATATTTCAGGCTCGTGGGAGGAGGTGAAACATTCATGTATGAATGGTGTTTGGCGCAGAATATGGCCAGAATGTGTGCATAAAATAAAAGACAGCGATGGTGCCATTGTAGAAGTTGATAAATTGCCCACGGTTCGTCAAGAAATAGCTAACTTAGCTAGAGAATCTATCTTCGAGGGAATGGACGAGAGTGACATAATCAAGAAATGAGCAACGAAGAGTTAATGCAACTGGATTTACAAACCGCTAACGAGCAGTACAGTTCGGAAGAAATTCTTACGTAACCAACTTTAACTTTAAAACGAATCTCCAAAGTCCTGAGTTTGATCGACGGAGTTATTGAGATTTTTACGAATGACGATCCTGACAGGGAAAGAAGTTCAAAAGTAGCACGGTCGCTAGGGGATTATATCAGTTACTACAAGGAAATTTACATGGCTGTTCGGCAGACTTTAGATAAATATTTGAAGAAAAAAGAATAGGAAGGCGTCTCAACCTCAAAGCCTACAGATTCAGAGTCTGAGGAAATTAGTTCCTCATAAAATTATTGAGTTTCGTGAAAGTTGTTCTTTTATGTTTATATGTTGAAAAATAAATTTATTTTTCTATTTATTTCGATTCACTCTTTTATTTCATGATTGAAAAGGCAAATAACGATTAATTTACAATTTCTTAAAATATTCTTTCTTGAAAATTATAGTGCCGGTACATATCTTCGATATTTCAATTGTTTCTTATGGAAAATTGTATTTCGATTTGCGTCGTTTCAATTTGCGTCGTGTTTTTTAAGAACGTAACCCCTACGCAAAGCGGGGCCTGGGTATGTGTGTGTGTATGTATATATATATATTGCTACTTTGTTTTTATTTCTAAACATCACCTATAGTCTCCACTGTCAGCGTACCTGCGAAAGTGACATCTTAATTCGATATCTCTCAGAACCCGAGTCTGTCTCTTTCTCGACCGTTATATAACCTCCAATAACTTCGGACTTTCTGTGTATGTGTGTTTGTCTGTGTGCACTCGCGATGTTTTTTTCCTTTTCCCTCACTAACATCTCTATAACCAATGGACTGGTGAGTGGCATCCGGAAAGTTTCAAGGAGATATTCCTCTCTTCATAGGGTAAATGTTAGGCTACTCGTTTCCTGGAAAGAGGAACGGAGAGAAACCCTCAAGACTTAACAGACGGCTGCTGCAACAAAAATGTTTATTTAAGCGCAAACCCATACGGAAGATCACTTAATCCGAAATCGGTGTTCGGCTGTGATGATATGCAGACGTGCATGTCGCATAAATGCACACATGGATTTCATGAAATAATTAGAAATTATTTACAAAAAATTAAAATCATATTTTTCCGAAAATAAGTATAATTTTATTACTCCGCTGTTGTGTTCACATAAAGTGCTGCCGTACTAAATTTTGTTTTGGACTTCAAAAAGAGAATTCTTCTGCGCATAAAATATCACTCATATTATGAACATCTTCATCTTCACCGTGTTTGTTGTTTGTTTCCGATGTTAATATTTATATGTCTTCACTACATCCTGTCGACATTTATCTACTTTCTTATTTTGAGACCTCATTAGGCCAAAGGGACTATTTCTGGGTTTGCGTTCGGGCACGCCGGTGACGTCTCTTTAGGAGTTTTTTTTTTAAAAAAGAGAGAACACTGTTCCCTTTCATCTCCATATCCTGGATCACCACGCGTGCTTCATTCGCTTCCCTACTCCTAAAAATCTTTCTTCTCCCCGCGTCTATTCGTGCCTAGAGATCCTATCTCCGTAGCTCTCTCTCTCTCTCTGTCGTCTCGTGTTTTTTTCATCCTTCTCCGTCTGCCGCGTTTCTTTTCCCACCCATATTTCTCCCTCTCGTTCCCTCCTTTTCTCTCTCTCTCTCAATCTCTCGTCTTCCTCTTCCTCTCTCTCTCTCACAGTTCGAGAATTTTTTCCTCTCTCTTCATCCCTAAGGGATATATAAAAAAAATAAGACCCGCTCCGACCCTTAAGAGTGGGAACGCCACTCGAGTGGCGTAAACACCCTGCAGTGGCTTCGCGTGTTCGTTCGTTCTTTCGCTGTACTCTCGCGTCCTCCCCCGAGTGCGTCGAAGGGAAGAGGGAGGAAGATAAGGGAAGAGAGTATGACGGAGACAAGGGTAATACCCTTTAGTTTCTGGCGCAATCGTTGCCCTCCATTTTTCGCCATTTCTTCCTTTCTCTCTCTCTCTATTTCACCGAGCCCATGTAATAAGTGCGGAATAGACACTGAAGTGGCTTACAAATATATTGGTATTGTACGGACGGGAAGCAATTGCGTCATAGATTGGCTTGTCTTTTGAGGGGAATTCTCTGGTCCAGTTATGTCGATGTCCATTGGGTATTCTATGGAATTCGCAATTTTATGTATGTATGTGTGACAAAGTTGCATAGAACCAAACAGTATCGCTTAATTTTTTTTTTGCAATAGTCACAGCATATGGAGGGTTTGACTCTGAATGTTCACTTTTAAATAACTCGGAAGTAGTTATGAACTTAATATAACATTTTTATGTGTATTTTATTATTTTGAATATGATAGATCTTATCGATAACGATAGCTAGATTTTGTTTGAAAAAGTTGTCTTATTTTGAAACATAGAGGTATTTTCATCCGTTCTCTCCAAGCATGGATTTGGATAGAAAATAACGAAGTAAAAATTTCCCAATATCTAACGTTGAATAAGTTTTTGTGCGATTTATTAAAAAATAAAGAATTAACCAGAAAATTTAATTTATAAATAACTCGATAAAATTAATTGCAACTACGAATTGAGCAATAGGTTTTGTATTAGTTATCAATTTTGACTAATGTTTACGATAGCTGGATTTATTTATTAGTTATTTTGTTTTTGTAAATCGATAAAACTATTTTCCCATGTTTAGATCAATGTGTGACTCGCAGTAGAAAAGAGGTAAATGTTACCTAATGGTGCAGTTAAATGCGTACATTTTTATGGCGCTGTCAAACTTGACGCAACGATTTCAGAAAAGAATTTATACATTAATTTTATATCGCTCAAAGTTTCTCTCCTGTGAAGTTTATCGCTATGACTTAAGTTTTGGCGGTATGATTTCTGCAGATATCCACTTTATGGACGGTTTTATTGGAAACGTGGCACCGTGGTTGCCCGAGACATTTCAGTAGCTTATCGGTCGCGCTAAAGCAGTTTTATCCCATAACTTGTTATTTCGTGACACATACGTTCAAAATTAATATCCTTCAAAATAATTTCTAGAGAATACTTTTAGAGCCGAAATCTAATATTTGATATTATATTAGTGACTGAAAATCATATGTAGCTTTTGTTTCTTGAATTAAATGCTTAATGTTTAATACAACGCACCTCACAAAATGTTTTCTGAATATTAAAAGTTTAGTAATTTCCATGATATTTTCAACGAAGCGTTCCTTACGTTTTGAGATATATTGGTGTGTTCTTCGTTGTCCAGATCCTGAAAAAATTCCTAATACAGTAGGTGCTCAACATATGCGGGGATAACGATGTTGGAAATTTGCACATTTTACAACTCCATTGCTTACGTATTTGCAAGACCTTATACATGACATCGCGAGTTAAACCCGCGAATACTCAAGTTTATATGCCGCGAATATTTCAAGTCGGTGTGCACAGAAATCCTCCGCGAGTAGTCAAGGCAGGAATGCCGAGAGGTTTCGTTATTTCGGTCTACGGGAAAGGTTATTAAAGTACGGAGCAAGTAGTCCGTCTGGAAATTTTTTCATGAAAAATTATTTTTAGGAATCCGTCGGAAAACATGCATAACTCATTCACAAGTCCGCCGTCTCTCGTGTGAGGCTCCGCCTCCAAAAACAAAAGACCTACGTTTCAATTCAGGAACGAAAGGGAAAAAATTCCCAAGATGCAAATCTTTCTTCCCTCTCCGCATGTTTTCACTTTCCACGGGCATAAATCACCACATGGAAGAAGCCAACGCCACACTCGCCCCCTACCCTCCAACACGTCTAAACAACACCTTAAAACCTTCGTCTCGTCTAAACACCCTACTCGTTCTTTCTCCGGATGGAAGTTTCTGTTTTATGCGCCGAAAGCGCACGGACGCGCTCGCACTCACAAATCCCTTCTATCCTTTCTCGTTTCCCTACTCTCTCTGACCTCTATCTCCTCTTTCCCTGACTCTTTATCCCTTTCTCTCTCTCCCTCCCTCCCTTTACCTTTCCCTCTCTCTTTCTGTCTCCCACTCTCCATTTCCTTCCCTCTCACTTTTTCCCCTTCCCATTCTATCTCTCCTGTTACTCATATTCTATCCTCGTTCTCTGTCTTTAATCCCCCTTTCCCCCCTTCTCTCTCTCTCTCTTCATGCACTTCCCAATTTCTTTCACTATCGCTCTTCCTTCCACACCCTCTTCTGTCTCACACTGTCTCCGGTCTTCCTATATTCCTCTCTCCCTCTCTCTCTCTCTCTTTATCTCCTCCTTTCTCCTCTGTATATATGAAAATGTCTGCTTTTGCAAGTTTGTATTTATAAATGTGTTTATGTGTATTTCAGTGTATGTACTCATCTTTTTTGATACTCTCAAACTTAAAATAATGATTTCAGCAGTTTTCGCAGGTCTTTCATACACCCCTTCTTGTGTAGGCGTCTTTCTATAGTATGGATTTTCCAAGGGAATAGTAACTTAATTATCCTTAGTTTTTCCTCTCCAAAAATTGCCCATCTCTTTTCATATCCAGTGATTCTAACTTGGTATTGCACTTATGTAGCATTTTATTTAATGTATTATTATAGTTTTACTTATTTATTTTAAATTTTATCTTGTTTGTAAAATGCACAGGGTTAGTTGTTATTCTCAATCTCGCCCAAATAGAGATTCTTCTATCTATTCCTCCGTCATCTCCTCTCCCCCATTATCTCTTCCTTCTCTTTCCGTCCTGTTTTCTCCTTCATTCTATATCTCCATTTCGCTCACCCTCTATCTATCCGATGTCCTCCAATCTCCTCGGCGACTCCGGTTCCAGAATCCCCATTCGCTCGCATCTCCCTTTCTCCGTAGACACGAAGTCGTCCTTCGTTCCGTCAGTAATAAATTTTCCAATTTCCGGAAATACATCGTCCATTTTTTTCCCATTCCGCATCCCTTCTATGGACGAAAAATTATAGAGACATTACTTTTTAACGCTTGCATATTCTCCGCATCCAATATAATCGGCGGAAATGTACGGGTTGGGCGAGCCGAGGAAATAGGCAAGGGAGCGGAAAATGGATACAAAGTCGAAACGCGTATTTGCTTAAAACGACGCAGATTTCACGTGTATCTGCGTGAATCTCCGTTATGTAATTCGTCGCGGTGAAACAAACGTATGCCTTTTTTCCCGCTCGTCGCCTCAGCCAGTAGCCCGGGAGGGAAAACGAAAACATTGAACCAGATGGTTACAACGAGGAGGGTTGGTCTCTTCTCTGAAATTGGTGGACCGGTGGCCATCTGTTTCATTCCAGCTTTCTATCCCTAGATCTCGAATTCGGACCAGAGTTAATTTGTTATGATCAGATGTGCCTAATCCCAAACATACTTCTAAATAATATCAAATCAGTAATTTCTACGTTATCCTGTTTGCAAAGTTATTTAAAACTTTGATTAACGTTTGGTAGTGATTGCAAAACACACATAGAGTTCATATTTACGTAGTTTAGCTTTGCCGGAAATGCCGGTTTTACGGAATTAAAAAAATTTTGTGGTAGAATTTGAATTTGGCTCACTATATCTTCAAATATGGCCCTTAGGCGGTGTTGTCACTTTAACATAAAATATTTGTGCAATAACTTGATATTGTTTTAGGTATTGTATTTTCTTCAATCTTTCATCGTATTTAAACAATCCTTTTAATGGTCATTCATATTTCGGTGTATTTCACAATTTTATGTCTACATCATCCAATAACGGTTAAACGGAAAATTCCTAGATCCCAAACCACTCCGTAAAAACGAAATTTTGGTGTGCTTGGCTAAAAGCTGAAAAAATCTGATGTGGCCAACACATAACTTTCTCCATACTTGTGGTATAGATATTTAAATTATTATGAATAGCATTATGAGGTAAAATTATTACTTCTTATCGTAAAAGAATACAGTCGTCCTTATTGCCGTAAATTAGGTATATTTTGAATATGTTTACAGAATTCACAGCTAAATGGTGGTGGCGCTGTATACTAGAAAAAGCAAAATATCTCCGAAATGGACGGTTCTACGAAAATTTGTTTCAAACAAAACTTGGAAGAAATATTATTCCCCACAACTTTCGTTCTTACGAAGATGACCAATTACGACGTTTTTAAGGAGATATTTGACGGAAACCGAAAAACCGGTTATTTATAAATAATTCCTAAACAATAACTGCTAAGGAAAATTGTGTCAAATGAACGTTGTAGGAAATTACATTCTCTATGACATTTGTATAGAATTGTATATAGAATAATGATGTTTTAACGCAGAAATATCGCAAAAACCGAATCGGGTTTCGAATAAACCTCGACTTCCTGTTACCCGTTTTGTCCAAGAACTAATTAGTTCTTTGTGCTTATGCTAAAGTGTTACATATGGAGTTTGGTAACGATATGGCACGTACTTTTCGAGTTAGAGCGCCCACAATCACATACACACACGCACACACAGACATCATTCCGAAAATAGTCTAAACGTGTTCTAGGGACGTCAAAACGTGTCAACATTTCGACGCAGGTACCTAATAACACGAGATTAGTAGCTGCTTCATGCACAGTGTACCGATAACATTCTTCTCGCCCTGTTTAGTTTCCCGTAGCTTTTATCGACCTTCTTCGATTCCCTGAACCTTTAGTAGTTTTGGAGATTGCCATAATGCATCTATCGATTTCTTTTGAACCTTCTCTCGGCAGTAATTATCCAAATTATTTTTTCACAAGTTACTTAACTCTGGGTAGGTTAGTCGAAGGAAATTATAACTGTTTAGATTTTAGTAACATTAATCTACTTTTTTTTATTCCACCGCGACGTTTCGGTTCACTTGTCGTTTCTGGATATGGGAGGGCATAGGCATACACATTACTTTTTAGAATGTTATTATGTAATATTTTATTCGGTATACATTTATCGAACTCGTACATCGATTAGTTTCTGAAACTTCTCTGTGTATTCATTATTCTGTTTCGTAAGTTACCTCACTATGTATATGTCAGTTGAAGCATTTCTAGTTTTCATTTTTAAAACCAACCATTATCGACCGTTTATTCCATCATGAAGTATAAGTCCAATGACCTTTTCCGATTTTCGAAATAAAACGTATGTACGTTTTTTCTTAGTTATTTATCGTCGAATTGTAATTTATTGCCGTGGAATGTTGTATTTTAAATTTCTGTTTATATTTATCAAATTCTGATCCGTATCTTTGTGGGAATTTTCGGGAAGATTACTGTGCCTGATAAAAGGAATATATTTGTTGTAGTTTCGGTGCACATTCAGACATTCTCTTCGCCCCATAGAAGTAACTAATTTGTAGTAATGGCAAAGTCTATTCTTTTGCCGCCCTTTTTACCCAAAAAAACTTATTGCCTTCCTCAGATCACATCTAATATATCAGTCCGGCAACTGCGAAAAATCGTGATGCTTAAACAACGGCGGAACTTATAATTGGGGCCCCTACGTTAAATAAATTCCCCCCCTAAAACAATCATTAACGCATTGGGTGCCATGAGTAACGTTAGTGCACTCATACTTATGTTTGAAGAGAGCCGCGAGTTGCACGTGTACTACTCAATCATAGTTGGTCATTGCGTATTTAAATACATTAAATTGTTATTGTTTTTCTAAAAGTTATTTTAAAACCAATTGTTTTATATTATCTGGCGCCTGGATTTCCCTAGGTTAATTATAATTTTCATTAAAATAAGGGAAAGTGAATAATATTTTATAGTGTACTATTTGTGGACCCATAGGTTCTGGAGGGCTGTAAGCGTTGCTTTGCCTGCTTATAATAAGTTCCACGGCTGTGCTTAATTACTTCGGTAAAATGACGAAAAGAGAAATAACGAGAGCGAAAATATTAATCCACGGCTGAACGACATTAGTCGATCAAGAATTTTGTCGTCTAGAAAAAAAAATAAAGGAAATTTGATTCCTCTGCGGGGTAATGAAACCATGTAATTTAGACAGACGCGCACAATTTATACCGCTTAAAAATTTTATAAGCGTGATAATACCAACATCAGTGAAAAATCGTGGCATTTCATGCGGTTGAAATCTATTATGACATGAAAAGTGTAGTGAAAACATTGTGACCCGAACCATGAGGGAAATAATACGGGCAATTCGACTCAGAAGTTCAATTTGACGTGCGAAAATACTGATGGTCCAAAATACTTGGTGTAATGGAGATCGAAAGCTGTAAACGAGAGATTGAAGGAGACCAAACAGCATTTTATTTAACAAATACAAAAATATTTATAAATTTGTCATCAATTGCGCTACAGATTCTCAATAATCCAAGTACATGAAAGTCAAATCTTAAATTCATCAGCTCAACAAGGAATAAACCCCTCCGTTTTCTTTTTCTGGGATAAGTTCAAAGGCCAATTTCCTCCTGCATTAACCTCATCCTACTCTCCTTCCTGAACGGTTAATATTTCCTTACCTTCCTAAATATAGCAACAGAACCTCGAACCTACAAACGCAGGGGTGTTTTCCAGGATTTATTTTTAAAGAAGATCTTTCCGCCCGGCACATTACTCCTACGCCAACGTCCCTTCCTACTCCAGCTCAGCTCATAATCCTCCTGCAGAATTGAATACAAAAACATCCTGTTAATACGATAAGGCTGTCCATTAAATATCATAATCAAGTTGAATATCGGCCTTCTCTCAATGAGGTTCCTAGACCTTTTTGTGTTTTAAACGGATAGTTAGCAAGCCTATCGCCCAGGTTACATTTCCAGGTGGATAACACTGCAGCAGCACAGGGAAGGGAAGAGGGGAAACTCCCAGCGTTAGCCTACTCTTTCGGAAAGCACCAAAGGATCACACGATCACCACTTACGCATATTACGATTCGAGGATATTTAGCTATGAGAGTGTGCAACGCCTAATACAATTCCGGTAGAACTAACCGTGGACATGGGCTTCCGCAGAAACAGTCGTGGCAACATTCACTGATTTATTTTCCGATATACCGAGTTGTGAAAGCGGCAAATAAAAAAGCATTCCTTCTTTTTGTCCTCCTAACATCAGGCGCTTTTCACTAATCCTCTTACAATTAGTATTCCCTCGGTTTTATTCCTATCGGTTCACATTACCTTCAGCATTCTTCATGCCCATATGACGAAGAATTCAAAGTGTTTTATATAGTAAGTTTTTAGCGTTATTTTATATAAAAAAAGAAACTCGCTTTTCCAAAGTTATTCTGTCCGTTGGAAGTACCTCAATCCTACTTTTGCAATGAACGATGGAATGATCGTTCGCAATTGTAGTTTTGCATTAAAACAGGAAAACAGCTAAAGAAATAATTCATATAAAATTCCGATAACCTGGCAATTTTAAAACGGGCTCTCCAATAGTATAATTAGAAGTTAAATTGCTTACCACTAGAGGCAGGGCTGCTGATTGACAGACGCAGAATTTCGGAGCTTTTTTATTTTCAACATTAACATTTCACTTCCAAATAAATTGCAGTGCTTTCTGTTTCACGTAGTTTCCATTAATCCTTTCACACTTTCCCGTACTAAACAAAGAGAAAATATTTCAGACTTTTACAAGGCAACAGAAACTTTGATAAAATTCGCAAGGAAATCGAAACATTAGCGCTTCAACGATCCATATATATATATATATATATAACCATATAATCATATAAGACATGAAGAAAACTGCGGAAAATAGGAGTATATGGAGAACCAAGTTTAACCCAGAATAATCACGGACCTGTCAAAGGACAGACTACCTATGATGATGATGATACACACACATATATCCTCGCACTGAAAATCGCCTCTGTAATAACGAGGTGGTGCGTGTGTGTGTTAGCGCATGCGCGCGAGAATAAAAGGGAATCTCCGTAAAATATTCCGTTTCGCCTTCACTTTAAATACGTTTTCCAGGTTTTAATTTCGCTCGCTTTCGAATGAAAGACCGCTCTCTCTTTTTCCTGCAGCACTTTTTTTCTGTTCCGTCCTCTTCCTGTCTTTTTTTCTCCCTTATTACCCGACAAATGCTGAGCTTACGCCCACTCTTTGCCCTTTTATTTCCACATCCTCCATTTCACCCACTCTCTCTATATCGCCGTCTCTTTTCCTCTAGTCCTTTTTCCTGTTCACTTTGACGCTCCCACGATTAAATTTAAAAAAAACTCGTCGAAGCAAACAAAAAATGAAAAAAAAACGTACACCGAATTATAAAAAAATGTAATTTTCGGTTCGAGTGATATTTCAGCGCGTATCCTCCATCCAATCGCGCAGATCCTTAGCAACGCTCCCTTTTCATTGCTTATTGCCCTGTGATGCGGATGCAGAGAGGGAGAAATTGGTAGAATGAAGGGCAGAGGAGAAAGGTGCTGCGTGGAATTTTGACGGATATCTGCAGAAAAATTTATAAAAAATGTATCACTTATCTTCGCGACAGAAAAAACGGTATGTTTGAAAAATTAACGGTTAAGGCTTCGTTTTTTTTCAACCGTCCGTATGATTCGCACTCTCTCCGTGACGTTTTATTTCCCGGTTCAAAAGAAAATTATAGAAATAAAAATTGTAGTTCCTGTCGAGTTTATTCGACCGATGGGGTTGAAATGCGCGAGTATTTTATATATATATATATATATATATATATATATATCATCATCATAGGTAGTCTGTCCGTTGACAGGTCCGTGATTATTCTAGTTTAAACTTGGTTCTCCATATACTCCTATTTTCCGCAGTTTTCTTCATGTCTTGATAGCTCTCTTTCCCTTTCAAGTCGTCTACTAGCTGAAACCTTTTCCTACCTCTTTCTCTTTTTCCATCCAGTTTTCCTTCTAGCACTTCTTTAATCATGCACTCTCTCCTCAGGTAATGTCCAATCCAGTTCGCCTTCCTCTTTCTGATAGTCTGTATAATCGTTCGCTTCTCTCCTATTCTTCTTAGTACTTCCTCATTTTTCACCCTATCTGTCCATTTTATCTTCAGAATTCTTCTCCATGTCCACATTTCGAAGCTTTCCAAGTATTTAATATAATTTTTCCTTAGCGTCCATGTTTCTGCTCCGTACAAAACTATACTCTATACATAACATTTTATCATCCTCTTGCGGATTTCCTGCTTTATATTTCCCGTTAGCAGGAGTTTCTTTCTTCTGAAAGCGTCTTTTGCTTTTGTTATTCTAGTCCTGATTTCATCTGTACATTTTGCTCCTCTTGTTATGATGCTTCCAAGGTATTTATAATCTGAAACTTGTTCTAATGGCTTTCCTCCAATACTTATATTCAAATTTTCTTCTTCTTTACTTGATATTCGCATAACCTTGGATTTTTCTGTATTAATTTCCATACCGTATTTTCTACCTGTTATCACCAGTCTATTTATCATTTTCTGGAGTTCCTTTTCCTTTCTTGCTAGAAGTACTTGATTATCCGCGTATTTCACTGTTCTTATAATCCTTCCTCCGATTTTGAAATTTCCCGTGCCTTCTAACGCTTCCTGCATTAGTCTCTCTCCATATATATTGAATAGAATCGGCGATAGACAGCAGCCCTGTCTTACTCCTCTACCGATATTTACTCCGCTTGTGTCCCCATTCTCCAACCCGACCTTTGCAACTTGATTCACATATAGATTCCTGATCAGTCTCCTGTCTTTCCAGTCTACACCTATATCCTTTAATATCCTCATCAGCAGTAGCCAATTCACTCTATCAAAGGCCTCCTGCCAGTCGACGAAACATACGCAGCAATCTTGACTGTATGGTATTGCCCTTTCTGATATGATTCTCACTACACCGATAGCATCTCTGGTTCCTCGTCCTTTTCTGAAGCCGAATTGATCTTCCCCTAGCATTTCTTCGGCCTTTTTCTCTAGTCTTTTATTAAGAATCCTCGTGATGATCTTCGAAGTGTGTGACAGTAGGGATATCGTTCTGTAGTCCTTACACTGCATTGTCTTTGGCTTCTTCTTTAGAGGGATCATTGTTACATCTAAGAAATCCTGAGGCCACTCTCCCGAGTCGTAAATCTTGTTAATTACTTTCGTAATCACTGTTAGTCCTTCCGATCCCATGAGTTGAAGTACCACTAGCGGTATTCCATCGCTGTCTGTAGCTTTTCCTTTCTTTAGTTCCAGTATCGCCTTTTCTACTTCGCTTTTCATAATACTTGGTCCCAAGTTTTCCTTTTCAATGCAATTCTCTTCTTCCAGTTCCATTTCTACCGATCCTGCCTGCTTTTTGTATAGTTCCTTAATGTATTCTTCCAATACCTGTGCTACATCCTTTGGTTCTGCGACTATTTTCCCATCTGTATTAATAATTCCTTTACCACGAATCCCATTAGACTTCTTATTTTCTAACTCCAGTGCCCTAGCGTACATCATATCGTGCCGTCCTAATTTATTCATCTGTTGTATTTCCTCACATTTTTCTTTTATCCAATTTTCCCTAGCTTTATCTGTTACCCTTCTCATCTCATATATATATATATATATATTTAGGGCAACTAGGTGTTGAAGGAAACACAGTGAACACTTACCGGAAGTAGAGCCGCTGGCGTGTTGGAGAAACACATTTGTAGAGGTTAGGGCTTTCGGGATTATCCCTTCGTCAGCACAAGAGAGACACAATTCAGTTGTCTCTCTTGTGCTGACGAAGGGATCATCCCGAAAGCTCTAACCTCTACAAATGTGTCTCTCCAACACCCCAGGGGCTGGACTCCCGGTAAGTGTTCACTGGGTTTCCTTCAACACCTAGTCGCCCTAAATATCCTTGCTTATCTTTCCTCTTCCGTAGTATATGTATATATATATATATATATGTGTGTTTGTGTGTGTATATATATATATATATATATATATATATATATCGATGCACCGAGTTCTTCGTAGGCCCCATTCGATTACGCTTTCACCAATCAGAATTATTTTACGCCTTTCACAATCCCCCGGTTATCTCTCAAACAACGGTCGAAATGCCATTTTCATATATAAAATGGAATTAATGGAACCGTAATTAAATTGGCTTATCTGGGATGGACTTTTATGGAGATCGGGATCAGTCGGAGAGATGAAAAATTATTTTTCCGTCGTTAGTACCTTAAAAAAAACACGTCGATAATTCTCTCGATGTGTTTGAGTAGGAAAAAAATCGCTCATCTTTAGAGGCTGAAATTCATTTGAGAAATTGGAATAAAAAATCGCCCTGTCATTATCAATCCTTGGAATTATCGGTTTTGGACCGTCATCTTTGAAACGATGAATCTGAATGGATTATATACATATTTCAGCCTTAAGATGAATTGTATGTTTGTGTGAGTACATTATATATATATATATATATATATATATATATATATATATATATATATATATATATATATGCTGCGGAACCTTGTATGTGTTAACAGTAATATCTACAATTATTTGTGCATTATAAATAATCAGCTGTACATTACCTCCACATGTCATGGCAAATGTTGAAAGCGAACACTCATCACTCAATTTCATGTCCACTTTAAACTGTTACGGACGTGTTGATATTAAACTGAAATATATCGGGTTGAACGACTTTTGATACTCCCTCCATATCATATTATTATAAACAATGTGTTATGAATACGTAACAGTCATTAATGTCATTACAGAATAAATACATATTTTTTCCTCTGATAAACTTCAGCGAGAGTGAAAGATGAAGAATACTAAAAGAAAGATAAGGTTTTAATATTGCGGGTCGTGATCGCCGATTGTATTTACGATAGTGAAACTGGAAAGAAAATCTCGAGGTTTCAGAACAGATATTTCTGATTTGAAACAAGGGATGGACAGGAATTCTCGCGCTTAGGGCGTTATAATTCTACTTATATTAATCGCAGTAAATAAATAAATTTGTTTTATTGTGTTTTTTGAAACAACTTATCCTACGACCAAATTAGTTGCAGTAGTGATTATTTTTTGACACAGGAAAGAATTATTTTACAGCATAGAAGTGTAACTGCGTGCATTTTTCGACCATAAAATTCCTTATATTTACGGGCGATATCTCATACAGGTTCCACGTAAATTAAAAAAAATGCATTTCTCCTCATCGTTTTTCTCGCAGTGTGTCTCCAGCGATGCGACATTTAAAGAGAAAGATGGCTCCTGTTTGCAGTGCACTAGGCGAAACATTTTTTTAAATTCTCTCCCGTGAGATATCCGTGTCTCTTCTTGAAGTGCGCAGTAAACAATGGTTGCTTCGGCCAAGGCACGTTCCATTTACAAGAATATTTGTAGCCCTCGATGTAAAATAAAAGGGTTCTCTTAAAAAAAAATAACTGGAATAAGAGCGAGAGAGACAACGATAGAGAGAGAGAGGGAGAGATGGAGAGAGAGAGAGAGAGAAAGTGACAGGGAGAGAGAGAGAGAAATATATACGTAAACATTGTATTCGAATTCAATCGTTACCACCTCTGATCCTTCTCCCTCCTCTTATCCACTAATCATTACGCATTTTCGTACATATATTCATACGACTCAATCTATAATAATCTATAATAATAATACTCTAAAATTTTTTTTCACTCTCCAACCTCTCGATGGCCTTTTTCGCACATTCATGAAAGGAACCCGTTGAAATTTCGAATGTTTTCCTCCCAGCGACAGGAGACGAGGAAATTGAAAAAGTGAACTAAATTTTGGCAAGAACGATAGAGGAAGGAGGAGAAATGGCGGGATCCTTGCCGATTGTGGCGATGTCTTTGATACGCTTTCCGAAGCTGCGCGAACGTTCCTCTAATGCTCCTTCTTGTGGTTTTGGAGAAAACTGAAAAGGGGACATCCAATATGCCTAACTTAGAAATTTACGATAGAACCGAGGGAGGAAGTATGGTGGATGGTGATAATGAGTGGAAGAGAAAAATGGATGAGTCATGTGTTAAGGTGTGACGTCATTAAAACAAAATGGGTGGGTCAAAAATTGAAAGAGAGAGTTTACTGAAGTAAGCCATACAACGTTAGGAAAGACACAATGACGTAGGAAGGGGAAATTTATTATTATTAATAATAAAAAATCATTGAAGGTGGTGTTCGTTATTTATTCGCATCAATTTTCCTATTATGGAAAAAAAAATCTCTGTCGTTTATTTGAAAAGAAATCTAGGAGGGAATAAAATGTAACGCCCGCATATGTTGTTACACACGTCACAGTTAACTCTGCCATACGGTTGAGAGCTGGAATTTTATTCGTCCTGGGAAAAATAATTGTAAAAACTCTGGGAGTCCCTTAGCCCGTTAATATTCACCAGCAGCCTCGCGAGCAGTTAGTTTTGTTTTAATTTATCAATTCTGTAATTAAAAATGCCAAGTCTTTCACTTCAGTTAAGATCAGGCGCTCGTAGTAGAAGGCTTTAGGAGTTGAAGCGGTAGTCAGAAATTTTTTTTTCGCAAATTAAAAATTGTATTTCTATGCGATATTTAAGTGCCGAAACATGTATTGCTTTTAATAGCTAAATTAGAGCGTGGTTGACTTATAGCTACTAAAGACGTTGGATTAAAATTAATATAAAATATAATTCCTAAGCTCCATTCATGTATGAGTGGTTTATTTTCGTTTTGTATAAATTCATAATTATTTTTTCAATTATACATTGTATTATATTTTTAATAAAGTTTTTTGTCTGTGGAAAAAAATCACACCTTTTTACCGATCTCAGAAGAATAATGCCCTGGTAATATCTTCTCAACATAAAGCATTCCGTGATTTGTTTTTAAAAGTTTTCATGAAAAATAAAATAAAATTGTTCGGTTGTGAGAGCTTATCATTTTAAAGCTTCTATATTTTTCCATTGGAAACATAATGATTTATGACGGCATATTTTATTCAATTGAATTTTCAAAGTGACTCTATGTCTATAGAATCAAAAATCTGATGTGGCGAACACATGACTTTCTCCATATTTGGGGTATAGTTATTTAAATTATTATGAATAGCATTATAAAGCAAAATTATTATTTCGTATCGTAAAAGAATACAGTCGTACTTACTGCCGTAAATTATGTATACAGTAAAACTCGTTTAATACGTATTTGAGGGGACCGACTCATTGCTTCGTTATAAGCGTGACTACGTTATATACGAGAAACATGGTTTTTGGCATATATATATCCCATATAACACGTATACACATACAGTAAAAGCTGTGCTATCCGGCTATTTAGAACCGGCCACCCTTAGATACCGGCAATTACACAAATACAATTCATTTTGTATTTCTTTTTATTTTTTTATGAATTTTTGTGTGAATTGTATATGTGTAATACCACAACTTCCACTTTAAAATTTCTTAAAATATACGATGTATATATTACGTATTTTCTCCGTATACTTCTGTGGCTGCCGAGTAAGCATGGCGTTTTTGGTGTACTTCTACAATATACAGTTTTATCACTTTTTATTATTTAAAAAATTACCCATCGATTGAATATGGCATCAATATAAATACCTAAAAGCAAGGAACAGGACAGAAAAGGTTGCTTTAACGCTATCACAAAAGCTGGAGCTGATCAAACGAATTGAAAAAGGGAAAAAATAGAGCAGTCATAGCAAAAGAATTCAACATCGGATCTTCCACCCTCTACGATATCAAGGCTCATAAGGCTAAATTAATGAAATTTGTTTCATCTTCTGAGGCGAGTAAATCAATTAATAAACATCATACGCTTCATAAGCCAAAAATGGAGGAACTGGATAAAATATTATATAACTGGTTTTCACAGAAATGTTCAGAAGAATTAAATAATTTCGTCCTTTTCTAATAGAGTGAATAAAGATAAATAATAAAGGTAAATAAGAAAGATATAATCCAATAAATTCAATTTTGGGAACAGGTTCACTGCCGTAATCCCCAAACTTCCCGGACGCCCTAAACTTTTCAATAATCTTTTTGTTTTGCATGTAAGCGTAGCAACATATTAAATAACAATGGATAAATAGTGTCTATATCTAACTACCTGTGGAAGAATTAAAATGGAAAATGCAAACCCCATGCATAGTTATGTTTGGGGAGTACGATAATGAACCTGAGCCCAATTTTGTTTGGTTATTGCTAAATTTGCGATGTCAAAATCGAAAATCGCTCCCCTAACCGGATATTTCTCCTAATCGGCTTTCCTCAATCCCCAAGATAGTCGGATAACACAGCTTTTGCTGTATTTGCAGTGAGTCGACTTCATTGCCGTACTTACATATGCAGAGAGATGCTTATCAACTTCGCGGCATGTAAAATTTTCGACTGCTATTACATACGATTTTTTAAATGGTCAATTAATATTATTATTATGGTCATTAGTTTGCATAAACATTTAACATTTTTAATATCAATTTCAAAACAAAGGAAGCGCGGAAATTCGTATGGAAGGGGTAGTGGGGAAAGGGGACCTCTACGGACAAGTGCGCGGTAAACGGGCGGAAACTATTCATTACTTATCGCTCTGCTCGCCAAAATTCGTTATATATGGCGCATTTTTTGCCACGGGACCAAACATTTGTTCGTTACAGCCGAGAATTCGTAAAATGCGTGTTCGTTACATCCGAGAAATTTAACCAATATCCTTATGGAGAAGTTCAAGGGACCGAGACATTTCATCGTTATAGCCGACATTTCGTTTTAGGCGTGATCGTTATAAACGAGTTTTACTGTATTTTGAATATGTTTACAGAATTCACCGCTAAATGGTGGTGGCGCTGTATACTAGAAAAAGCAAAATATCTCCGAAACGGATGGTTCTACGAAAATTTGTTTCAAACAAAACTTGGAAGAAATATTATTCTCTACAACGTTGGTCCTTACGAAGATGACCAATTACGACGTTTTAAAGGAGATATTTGACGAAAACCGAAAAACCGATTATTTTTTATAAATAATTCCTAAACAATATCTGCTATGGAAAATTGTTTCAAATGAAAGTTGTAGGAAATTACATTCTCTATAACCTTTGCATAGAATTATATATACAATAATGATGTTTTAACGGAGAAATCTCGCAAAAACCGAATCGGGTTTCGAATAAACCTCGACTTCCGGTTAACCGGTTATTGTCAAAAATCTAATCAGTTCTTTATGCTCATGCTAAAGTGTTATATATGAAATTTCGTGACGATATGGCAAGTACTTTTGAGTTAGAGCGCCCACAATCACATACACACGCACACACACATCCACACACAAAGACATCATTCCAAAAATAGTCTAAACGTGTTCTAGGGACCTCAAAACGTGTATTTCCGTTGAAATCTCGAAGACGATTTTTTTCATGATCAGAGTACTTTCCCATTACTACGTACGGAGAAAGTAAAAATGTGTCCTGAATCTTAAGGCTGGGCAGCTTCGCTATAACTTCACGCAATTTTATTTGGCCAAAGGAGAATATGGCGTTAAAAAAAGCTTAACTAATTTTTAAACATCTCTATCTCGTTAATATTCATTTCATTTATTGCCGCATATTAATGTTAAGGCACGGAAGCCTCAGGCGCTGTACTTGTCACTATTGTATGTATCGTGTACACTAAGGCAGTGCTCTCCAACCTTTTTTGCTCAACGGCACACCTTCATGCATGCTTAAAAACATCGCGGCACACCAAACCACCCCTAATTAATTTCACTGCGTAAATACACATTTTTAAAGAAAAACTAGCATAAAACAAAAGTCGCAATTATATTAGGTTGTTAGGATTGGTAAAGTAATATTCAAATAATTGTAAAATTTTATTGTAAATTAATTACACACACAATTCAACGTGTAAAAATGTTATGCTCTTCGACAGAAAATTTGGGATTGCCTTTTTGGTACAAAGACCCTTTATATTTGGCTCACTAATAGAAAGAGCTACAAGAACTTCTTCATCTAGGTTCTTTAAACATGCCCTTTTAATAATTTTAATATGGGCCCTTGACAAACAAATAAATTCGCATAAATACCTTGTTGAATTTGGAACGACATATCGATGGGATATTCAGATATTGAAGGATATTCACCTTTAGCTTCTAGTCAAAATACATCTAAAGGTAGCATAATAATTTTAAGTTGTATGATCGTTACTAAGGTCTACCAATACCTCTCGTACTTTCAGAATCAATTCTTAGCCAAAATACATCTAAAAGTAGCATAATAATTTTAAGTTGTATGATCGTTACTAAGGTCTACCAATACCTCTCGTACTTTCAGAATCAATTCTTCGGATGATAAAATGTATGCGAATTTGTTTGTTCCAAACACTTTTGTGAAAATTAAATGTCCTCAGACTGTGAGGCAAACTAGTGCCTTCCTCGCGGCACACTAACGTGCCGCGGCACACCGGTTGGGGAGCACTGCACTAAGGTGACCAACTTTTCATGAAGCTAAGTAGAGACATTTTCAAGTGTAATGAGGGACTACATGACAGTAAGGAGGGGCATTTTATAGTGGCGTATATTTCTTATTCGTATGTGATTTTAGTTTGTTATTTCTGTTATCAACAAAATTCTGAAGAAGCTGAAAGGAGACATTTTTCGAAGAAAAAATATTAATAAAATAAAATTCATTTTATACTTAAAGTTATACTTTTCTGCAGAATGTATTTCTTTTATTACATCAGAATTTTTTAATGAATAGTGATAATTCTCCTCACAATTACATTCAAAATTGAATTTCACTGTTAGTACCTATAGCTCGTAATATTTCCTCTTTAAATTGTGTTTTCTCCGATGTCCACAACCGCTTCATTAGTGAAAATACTTGTTCCACGCAAGCATTTGTCACTGGAAGATTCAAGTAGAATTCAATGATTTTTTTACGTTACTAATATCAATATGTTGATCCAGAAAATGCTTAAATATTTCGACCCATTCTTTGTCTATTAAACATTTTGTTTTCCCTCCATTCTTGCAATTTTTCTTCAGTAATAAACATGTTAATTCTCCTTATTTCATCAATCAGTAACTTATCTTCAATTTTAACAAATGGATAGTTTTTTTGAAACATCGGAAGAGTTTCTTGGACACCGTTCCAATCTATCTCCCTCCTCAATGAAATCCAAGCAAAGGATCTTGCCATATACAAATGACTTGTCCATGATTGTAAATTGGTAAGACCAGTAATGGTGTTCCGGGACAATTTGAATGAGAATTTTGGATTTAAATAAAGAATTTTTCAAAAAGAGGGACAAAATTTGTGAGAAGTAACAAAGAGGGACGAACGATGAAAAAGAGGGACTGTCCCTCCAAATTTGGGACGGTTGGTCACCTTAGTGTACACAGGTACAACCCATGAAATAGACATACTTAAGGATATTTTTAAATATTGCATGCGTA
Source organism: Uropetala carovei (assembly GCA_036926305.1). Lineage (NCBI taxonomy): Eukaryota > Metazoa > Arthropoda > Insecta > Odonata > Petaluridae > Uropetala > Uropetala carovei. Next base: position 1,730,021 of record JAXCHB010000257.1, on the reverse strand, counting down.
ATTTTGCCTTCTTATGCGCATTGAACTGTCAGTTGAGCACTAAAAATTTGATTTACTTGAATTAAGGTAAAGTGCAATTTACTCAAGAAACATATTACACGCCCTGGTTCTACTTTCTTGCATGAGGCGTACTTGAACGTTTAGGACGGCGTTCCTTGATAAACTTTAAACTAAATCAACTACATTACGCATAATTTTTAATCTAACGAGAAATAAAATTAATTTCGGATTAATATAATATTGCTCACTTAAATCTTAATTATGCGACAGAAATGATCATTAGGGCTAATGCGGTTTGCATGTAACACTATTGCCAATTTAGTACTCGTGTTTTATTCAATATCTATAAAAAAAACGGCGACCCTGTTCCTCTATGGGCTGTAGCGCTCGCGTATGTTTTATTAATAGCTTTTACAGTCATGTTCATATACTTCTACACAGTCATTAATGGAAATGGCGCCGTGGAATGATGTTCACGGCCGAGTTCGCAAAATTAGGACGCGACGTTATTTTGCCGTTGAGTAGGAACGGGTGATGCTAACCCTGATAAAGACTGTACCCGGGAGGAGAATAAGTTTTTTATAAATGGAATAATATTTATGCGGCACCAATTAAAACTTGAAAGAATTTCGAAGGTTTTTTCGACTTGTTATTTTTTCTGTCTCGGCAACTCCTGTGTCAAGAAAAAAATGAAAATGTTAGCATACCTCTTACAGGGTTCGGGCTGTAAAATATACCAATCTGCATCTGTTAGTCGGTAGTTCGGAGTGAATAAACACGAGATAAGTTTTACCATATAATTTGCGTAAAATTATTATCATAAACATTACCTTAATTATGCATTCGCAGTCTTGATAACCTACGGTTTGACACTTAACTATTACTATGAAAGTAGTTAGAAATAGGTACACGGTCAAACAGACCCGACAATATGTAATGAATAGTTTACATTATAAAAAAACAAAAATCCTTATTATGAAATTATTGTTAGAAACCCGAGGAGAACAGAACACGTACTTTGTAGCTTCTTGAATTACTAAAAAACATCCCTAATATTTTTTTATCATGCGTCCTCCAATCACGGCACGCCCTCCCACGTTTTCCTCACGTCTCCTCTCGCCGGTGAGCAACTCCCTACTCGCTTTTATCCCACTTCTCTTTCACCCTGCGCGCGCGCTCACGCTCGTATACTTTTCCCGCAACATCAAAATCCGGTAAATAGTTCGGAGAAATGCCGCTCGGGAATCTGGGTGGAGCCATCGTCGACTCTACTTCTCCGCCGCCGTCCTCTGCCGAAGGGGAGCAGGAGTGGAGAGAGAGAGAGATAAAGAGAGAGAGGTAGCGTGGGAGAGAGAGAGAGGGATGTAGGAGGGGGCGCCTCTCGTCCTACGTTGCGGGAGGGCGCCGTCGCGGTACGTGGAGGGATGTAGGGTAGTAGGGAGAGAGGGGTGTGGAGGAGGAAAGGGGAGGGGGGGAGAGAGAGAGAGTAGGAGAGAGGGGAAGGACGGGCAGTAGAGTCCCGAACCACGGGAGGTGCGGCAGTCAAAGTGGAGATAGGGAAGTGTAAAGGAGAGAGAGGGAGAGGGTGAGAGAGCTTTTCGAAAGGGAGTTGCCGGTTCGTGTCTTCGATATCGCAGTATTATTTTTTTTCTCTCTCGGCGTGTTCGATTGTCGAACTCTTTGACGCCTCCCTTTTTTTTCGAATTTACCTCTCGTTCCTCTCTCTCTCTTTTTTTTTTTTAAACATGTCTCGCTCCGTCTTTTGGGAGAATGAGTAGTGCGACTTTACGTTTTTAAATCCTGCTCGCATCCTTGAAGATATCATCGCACGAGTTCCTTTTTTTATATATATATATATACACATATATCTAACGAAAACGAACCCTTCTCCGCGGACCTATAATATTATATACATGAAAAGAGGTTACCTCCATCCTTCTCCTTTAAAAAGTGTTACGGAGTGACGCGTGACGTACCTTGCGTGTGTATGTGTGTACGTGTGTTTGTGTATGCGCGCAAATCGTAATAATAAAAACACGAGTATATTTACGTAAAGGGGACATACGCATATGTATATATACACCTCTCCTTCTACCCGTATCTATCGCGCGACGCCCGGTAGATAGGAGTGAGATAGAGCGTTTCCGACGAATGTTTTGGCTCGTGCGTTACACGATCGAAATACCTCGCACCGCCTCTCGATCTTCGATTTAGGTACAGGTTGCGCAAGAGGAGTCCTCCTCCACCTCCGACGTCCAACCGACGTATTTGTATCTCCTCCTCCTCCTCCCCCACCCAACAATTCGTTCATTCCCTTCCAATTTCATCGTCGTCGTCAATCAATCAAGTTCGTCCAGTCCTTTTGTGTACGTGTGAGCGTGTGTGTGTGTGTCTATCCCCGTGTGTGTGTGTGCGCGCGCGTGCGTCTCTCTCTCTCTCTCTTTTCCTCTTTAATCAGGAAAAAAATTGAACGCGCGACCTCGACCTTACATAAATAATTAAAAAAACAGAGAGAAAAGAGAGGAAGTGGTCGGATGCGTGTGCACGCTTGTGTGTGGTTTCGTTTCTCTCATTTTTTCAAAATCTCCCCTCTTTAAAGATTAAAAAAAAAAAAAAAAAAGAAACCTCGTCCGACGTCCCCCACACGTCCTGCTGTGCATCCTTTCCCTCTTTGATAAGAGGTACGAAGAGTGTGGATGCGAGTGAATGGAACGGAGAGTTTTGACTGACGTAAGGGACGTGAAGCACGAGATCACAATGTTGCAGCGACTCGCGTCGGAGCGAGCCTAAAGCTCTCGGGGTTAAAAAAAAAAAAAAACGGGACGTGGGGGGAAGAAGCCGTTTTAACAACAGAAAAAAGGTGTGAGAAATCACCCTTCTTTATGGTCTTTTTATACGGGGAATAAAGGGGAGTGAAGGAAAAAAAGGGGGGGGGAAGAAATCTATCCGGGGGATGGGCCCCGCCCCGAACCGACTAGGGGGCCACCACCTGTGCGCCGTAAGCCCCCCTCCATCCCAAAAATGTGCTCCGGACGATTAAAAGAAGAGGAGGGTGTTTCACCAGAACATAAGGTGAAGAAATCCCCCCACCCTCCCACCTGCTCTCCTCGACGCCCTCCGCTCTTCGCCCACCTCTTTTCACCCTACCATTTTCACCCTCTTCTTCCCCCTCTCTTCCTCGCACCCTTGAGTGGTATTCCGGTGGGGAATCGCTGAAGGGGGCGCAGTAAACCCTCGTCCGCCCTCGCGAAAACGTCGCGCAGAGAAAAAAACCATGAACGCGGCCGAGGATATGTCTTAACGCGCCCGTTCGACGCACGCTTCGTGCGACCACGCGTGTTGGTGAGAAGCGGTGGTTCCCGCGAGTCGCTCGGATGCCGTCTTGATGACCCACAGCCTCACGCAGCACCGCACTGCCGTTCCTCCCGTCTCTCGATCTCCCCCGGAATAAGAGAAGGATAAGGCGGCGAGGAGATGTCGATTTCCTGAATCGGAAAAAGAAAACAAAAGGGAGAATCACGCAAGGCGAAGAAGGTCACACTTTTTTCAACCTCGTCGCATGGTAGAGGGGAGGAAGCGTTGGCCGCGTCGCCGAGGATTCCGTCACAAGTGCGACGCTAGAGCGTCCAAGTGGGGGGCGCGGGGAGCCGTTGCGTCGTCCCTTGCGGGGGCGGCGGGCCTGGGGGGGCGGAGGAGGGTAGGAGACGGGCCAAAGGCAAGAAGAGGGGCAAGAAGAAGAATCTTAGGGGGAAGAGGAAGAGGAGCGAGCTTCCGGTGGTGGTAGAGGAGTCGGTGACGACGACCAAAGCCGAAGAGGAAGGAATCGAGGCTTTGGAAGACCAGGAGTTGATACCACTACAGACGGCGGCAGCCGGCGAGAACACTATCAGCACCAGGAGGTTCGAGGTTAGGGAAGGTTCGAACGGTGATGTGGCGAGGGCCGACACGCCCCCGTCCTCGTCGCCTTCAGCTTCCTGCGCCGCCGCAGAAGAAATAGGTGAGGACTCCGTCGTCGTCGGCGGAGTCTTCGGAACGACCACGGATATAGAAGAAGCAGTCACGGAGGGGGTAGGGGGACCGTACGGAAAGGGTGGAGGGGAGGATAGTTGCAGCGGAGGAGGAGGAGGAGGCGTCGGAAGCGGGAGGGGCGGAGGAGTGGTGTTGGACAGCAGGAGGGTGAGCGAGGCGACCCTGGTGCCGCTCGAGGAGTTGGAGGAGGAGGAGGGGAGCGAGGAGGCGGAGACGGAGACGGAGAAGGACGAGGAAGAGGAGACGTGTTCGCCACTGCCGGCGCTCAGATTCGCCTCCACGAGGAGGCGCTTGCCACCAGCGACGGTGGAGAACGTTGAGGAAGAGGAGGAGGGAGGGGAGGAAGAGGAGATCGTCAAGTCTCCGCTGGGAGCTAGGTTTTCGGCGGGAGGAATTGTAATTCCACCAATGCAGGCGGAACAGGGGAGCATAGGGGCCTTGCAGCGCTACCACAACAGATACCTGCGCAACAGAAGGCACACCCTCGCCAACGTTCGGTGAGAGAGAGCACGCTTTTTGAATTTTGTACGTCGTCCATTTAGTTTTGTACTCGCACCGTCGCCTCCTGCGGAGGGACGGTTCGATGCGAAACTCCGCCGCGTACCGTTCGGTTTTGTTTGGCGTTGCCGAGCGCGCGAGTTGAAGTCGATTGCTTGATTTTCGAAATGAATGTTGAATGCGATTTTCTTTCTCGATGCCAAATCACTAGGATTTTTGCCCAGACACTTACTAATCTTGTTGTTAGGAAAGTTTTTTTCGCGTCGTTTTAAGCACACTGTTGCTGTAGTTTTCTAAGTGAATCGTAGTTGTGAAGACGCGAGTATGGCTGCGTTATAACAAATTTTGATATATATAAATCTTTTTTTTGCATGTTTTCCGTATCTGTTTAATGTCGTGTTCAAGTGGTTCCTTAGGCACGAGAAAATTCAAACGAAACGTGATTCTGGAATGCTCGCGGATTTAGATTATTATTATATTTATCCTGTGGATATTTAAAAAATTATCCACAGTTAACGTCTTGAAGGAATATGTGTACGCACAGATAATAAAGGGCTCGATATGACGTAATTTAACGAATTGTACGTCATTTTTCGTTTTTTACTGTTTTTTTATCTCATATTTGATGTCATAGTAGTTTATTTGTGATCATCACATATTTTTCCGCACCGTGCCATAAAATTAACGTTTTATTACGTCAATTTAAGTAAAGTGATTGAATTTCAAGTTCAAGATTATACTATACACTATAAGCGTACCGTTCGCACAGCTTTAAAATTTCTGCTCGCAGTTGTAAAATCGGAGCACCGTTAAAATACTAAGGTTAAAGAATTCCTTCGAGTTTTCATTCATTCTATCCCACTAATACTAAGAAGACTTACAGTAGTATTCTCGTATAAAAACTGCAAGGTCCTAAGACTTCCCGGAATACAGAAGGCCGTTCTCGTTTCGTCAAGGTTTTTGCTCGTTCCGCGCCGGAGAAAAAAATTTCCTTCGCCGATTCGCCCTCGCATAAACCGCGACGGAAGGCGGATGAACTTCGATCCGTATCACGTCTTCAATTTTATTTCCGGATTTCGCTGCGCGCGATAATATTTTTCCGAAATTTCCGCACGTCTCTCTCTCTCTTCTCCTATACTGTGAAGAACTGCTGTAAAACACGAAAGTTTTTCTTCTTCTCCCCTCGCCTGTTTTCTCTCATTTGATTCCCGGTTTATATTTATCTTTCTCATTCTCCACGCGTCCCGTATTTTTGGGACTTGATTCGCGGACGTGGTGGCGACGCGGATTTTGTAAGAGTTCCGCATGCATGAAAACTTGTTGTGTTGCGGAATTTTCCGAGGTGATGTAAGACCGGAAATAATCCGCCACGCGCGGTTTCCCTTAAGGGAGAAAAGAAAATGTCAGTGGAAACAGAGGGAGGGAGGGGGGGAGAGAGAGAGAGACAGTAGGCAGTTATATTAAATTTTCTTAAGGTTTTGATGTACATATATTCATAAGCGAAGCCAGGAGGAGAGGGGCAGCGGGGCATTTTCCCTCCCCGATATCCCAAATAATATGAGCTGAGACTGCTTTCACATTAATTTTAACTTTAAAATAAACATTTATTTAATGACCGAAATGATTCCTTATTTATAGAGTTTTTTTTATGAGTTATTATTGGAAATTTTAAAACAAATCAAAGCGTAATCTCCTCGTGAAAAAATGTTTCTTATTATTTGTCACAACTAAAGTAAATTCCTGATTGTGCCACTGCATATAATTGATAGATTTGTTTCAGCGTAGAATTTCGAAACACATTAAAATACCGCAAGAAATTCCATTAAATAAAATTTATTTTCGACCGCTCCAACAAAACTATCGGGGAGAAATTGTTCCGGTATGATTTTATTCACGCAGGAGCGGCTCTGAGAGTTTCAGACGATTTTTTATCGTTAGCATCCGGAAGAAAAAACCATCCATAAAAGAACTGCTATAATGATAGTTTCCGTCTCTTTGAAGGCCGTGCGGAAGGGTGGCTATCGGTGTTACCCCCGGCAATCGTTCGACTCCCGACCTCTTGGCCCACATCCAACGCCTTTAAATGCAACACCTAGTGTTAGCACGAGAGAGTTACGAGAGGAAAGAGGCGAGTTGAAACAAGGCGGCGATGAGTGAATAAGATGATTTATCCGTCGGATATGCATCTGTGTGATTTGGAGAATGAATCGTTTTAAGGGTGTCGTCGTTAAAAAAAAAAACTTTATGGTGTCAGGAATTTATAATTCACTCGCTATACTACGAAACAAAAGTACAATTGGTTATCCAAGTAAACTATTCCATCGACGAATTTCGACGAAGTAATTAATAGTAAAATTGTGCCGATGAAAACTTGAAAGTCATGCGATATTTTTTTCGATTGGCGGTCGACATCGGATCAGAATGCATAGATGATGATTCATTCGGTGTTATTCAGTATTGAAAGGCGACTTGCCATACTGGCGATGAATATCTGGATCCGATCCATTGATTTCTATCTTTAATCTAGGCAGGAGATCCACGGCCGTTACAAAACGCTAACAAATTGAAAGGTCGATTTGAATTAGTAATTACTCGTTAGGTTAGTTTTGAAAGAACAGGACGATTCATCAATAATTTCTGCGTATACAGTGAAAATATATATTATTTTGTATTATTTAAAATTTTTTATTAATTTCATAATCTGAAAGTGCAACGCTAGAGATTCGCCCATTTTTGAGAATCTTTAAAATATTTTTTTTACATTCAGACAAAATTTTATACAATAATATTTGTTTCTATTGCCACATAAATTCAAAATCAAATTTCATATTAAGTTGCATTAAAGATCTAGCGTTTAAGTTTAGTATTATATCATATTTCTGAATGAAAAGTATATTTGTTGAATTTTTACGTTAAAAGGGTTACTTGAGAGTAAAATGTTCCAAATTAATTTATCAGGAAGGCGCTTAATCATGGAATTACATCGCTCGTAAGTACACAATTAAAAATACACTGACAAACTGTAAAAGCTATTTGTACCAATGTTACTTGCACATTGATTGCAAACGTATTCGAAACCCTAGGGGTTTGAGCCATTATTTATAATTAAATTAATATTACAACAGTTAAACTTGGCCTTAATTCAGAGATATAGTAAATTGACGTTCTCTAATTCCTCTCTCTCTTTCTGTATTACTCTCTCCATCCATCCTTTTCTCCATTTCTCTTCCTCTTTCCATCCTCTCTCTTTGTCTCCTTCTCTTAAGATTGAAAGCCTGACGGTCGGGATGAGAGTGTCAGAGGTTAGGGGCTATTGGGAGGATATGAGAGCGCCGAAAGGCGGACAGAACAAGGAGATGTTGTGCACAATCCTTCGCAACCCTCATTTACGGGCTTAATGGCGGTCCGTCGAGTCTCTCGCATTTTGCGTTCTATGGACGAGAGAGAGAGAGCTAGCGAGGACAATGAGCAGTGGGCATAGGGACTATATTTTTTTTATGATCCCTCATTCGAAACAAACCCTAAAAATTGCATCGAATCTCCTACAAATCTCGGTTCCGCTGGTTTCTTTATTTTTAATTCCACCAAAGCGCTAATTAGTATTAAATGATCGAGTTCGCATTCATTTTCCCGTGAAATCCCTTGTTTGCCCCTCATCGGTCGGGAGTTCTAATCATTCGAAATAGGCGACGGAAATTGTGCGCTTAATTTTTTTTTCGGCGGAATGGGTGTGCATTATTAAACCTCAAACAGAATATGTTTTGAAGCGACTTTCGGTACTAATTAAGATACGGAATTTTTAATTGGAGCAGAGAAGAATATCGTGTTCGTTTCTATTTTAATAAATATAACGCCACGTTTATTATCTTGACTGTCGTTTTATGATTGCTCTGCATTTTCAAGAGATTTAAATGAATTTTAGATTTAGGTTAGCGCATTACTAAATTAATTATGGATTTTTTTGTTAAGTGGTCTGCAAATAGGCAAATATTAAAATAACGGTTTCCTTTTTCGGAATAAGAGATTCAATTTACTCAAATTAAATCCTTTTCCAAAGAAGATTTCCCCGACACAGACTTGGTCACATGCGGTTGAATACATGGATATAACAATCTAAGAGGTTGTAAGTTAGAAAGTAACAAACGTTTTAATAAACGTTACGCGTACATTATAAAGAAGGGTTAAAGTTTAGCCATACTCGGTTATGAATTTGGCACGCATCACTTTTTACGTGTGTACGTGATGTAATGAAGCTTGAAGCCTGGACGAAAACATAATTTTTGATTAAGGCAGCGGTTCCCAAATGTTATGAATCTGCGACCCCCTCATACGGAAGACGATCTTGTTGCAATCACTTATTATGGCAGCCGACGTTATCGCGACCTCCTCAACCTCATTGAACTACCAATAAATATAAAGTGCGACTGGATTATTTGGAGATAATCAGGGTTTTTGTTGTTATCGCTCATGAAGTAATAATATTCATTTGGAACTCGCTAAAAATAAAATATTGAAACTATCACATATACACAGATTTACCCTCTTTAAATCTTTCGCGATAGTTTAGAAACCGTTGCCTTTTACGTAATAAATTTGCGCAACTTCGTTTTGCTAATTGCACCCTTTTAAATTGTCCTAACACCTCCTTTGCGGAAGTTTCTACACAATGTTTGGAGAAGCTACGGCTAACGGGCTATATCTTGTCCGCGAGAGCATTTTATGGGGCCCAAGATGTCAGTATGAATGCGAACCGTGAAATATAATAAAGATAATTTCGTATTCTTTGGTTAAAATTACGGCTGGAAAATCTTTTCTTGTGAAGTTTTTACGGTAAAATATATTTTTAATTACCGATTTTTACTGCTAAAATCCTTCGCATCATCCGGTACGGGCCTTAGCTTTTGTCTGAGGAACCGCAACTACCAACGCGACTCCTAGACTACGCTCAACCGCAGGCACAATTAAATGATGCCGTAAAATGAATTCTGTGCGCCATGGATAAATATTTCGTATTTTATCCGAACGTGCCCGCGCCACTTCGGAACGAACGCATGTATTGTAATGCGTCGATCGCAAAGTTAATTCGTAGTTTATACTCCTCAACAGGGGCGCTATTTTGGATGTCACTAATATATTTTATTCACTCCAAGTATTTTTCCTTCTTTTACTCTCCTTCTCCCGAATTTGTTAGAAGATAATTCATCTTTAAAACATAAAGTCGTTCCAATCTAAGCTTTACGCGGATTTTCGAGCGATTTGCATGCCGGGAGAGAGGAAAAAAAGAAGAGCGGTTGACCTGGTTTTCGGGGATTTCCCTCAAGTCTCGCACTAGGTATTTGGGCGTTCATTCGCCGCTTTGTGTCGCTATAACAAAACTTCCTCAATTTTACGTCGCGATGTAACGGAGGAAATTTATGGGCGTCGTTAGGGCGACACATTTTTTTTCGCGTTTTTTCTTCCGCATCCTCTCCTCCCATTAACGCCGCTTCCCTCCGTCGACGCGGTTCCTTCCTCGCCGGCATAAATCTCCGCTCTTGTTTTCCGCGGAATCGTCGTTTAATTACTTCCACGGTTGTTCGTGTCGATAACAGTCGTTTCGCAAATCGCTTCCTATTTCGATTGATGGCGAACGATTTTACCGAATTCCATGCTCACCGCCTCCGTGAGAACCCTTTATTCCATGACCTCCGCTGGATATTCGCGTCGTTTTTGTTTTTTTTTACGTTTTCCTCTGTTTTGCTACGCGATCGTTTTTTGAGTATCCTCTGCGAACTTCCGTATCAACCATTAGGCTCGTAGGAGCTATTCTACCCTTGATTTCACCATTTTAAGAGCGTGTATTTCGGTTCTTTTGAGGAACGGAGGATGTTTTGGTTGCCGGTGAGCGTTTTTAACGACTTCAGATCTAAGCTCTTGCAGATTTAAGGATGGTGTTTTTTTTAGTTTACTCTCCTGCGTGTTTTCGTGCTCTTCCAGTTTTAAGTTCACGGCGATTTCCGCGATCGAAAGGAATGATAAAATAAGGAGCATCCCTCAGTTTATTTTCATAAGTAAATAGACAAAAATTACTATACGACATGATTTACTGCAGATTAAATTCTCGTTTTTTTTCTAAAGGTTTTCTATGATTTTATACTCTGAAGTTTTTTTTTTACTAAATACGCGCTTTATCAATTTTATGCCGTGCGACCAATTAGAAAAGGAGTGCATCCCAGCGAAAACTCCCTAACACTATAATAAAGAAGGGAATTTTTCGGGTAGTACTTTCTGGAAGTTGCTATAATAGGTATTTAAACGATTACAGACATTATTTAGCTAAATTTATATGTAATTCAGCCGTTTATGCGATGAATGCTTGCATTTTTGCTCTATACTCTTTAGGAAACTTTGCATAGGAATAATTTTTAAAGGCACGCCTGTGAAATTGCAATAAATTGATGTGGCAGAAAATAATTTCTAAACTCATTTATAGGAGGACATTTTCAGGACAGAGAATAATTCTATTTAAAAATGAAACAAAATGGATGTAACGTGCAGTCTGAAGAAACCAATACTGGAAAAGCGTTCGGAAGAAATTATTCATTAGCTCGCCATTTATTTAATTTCCAACCCTAAGATTTAATTTCGCATTTGATCAAATTTATCCATCCGCGCAACGTCTTTACCGAGATCAATCCGGGACAGACGGTCCACTCCATTATGAAGGTAAAAAGTAATTTTACGAGAACCCAAATTTGCTACGGTTTCATATACGTCGTATTAGAGGTTATACCCGTCATCAACCCATGAAACAAGAATACCGTGGAAGCGGAAACTTGCACAAGGGTGAGAGGGCCTATTTGGAGGGAGGAATTTCATGTCTGATCAAAACGGCCACATTCCCCTCGGCGACCTCCTTCTCCATCCCATTCGCCCCCACCACTTCTTCGTCACTGGAAATCTATCTTCCGTCTGACCCAACCAGAGGAGTATGAGCCCTCCAACCTTCCCTCCAGGGTAGGGTACATACCCATCTAGGAGATCTAATGGGTTTCAGAACTCGTATCCATCCGCTTTGAATCTTTCACCACATCTCTCTCTCTCTCTCTCTTCGCCCCCGTTCCATAGCCCCGATCCAAAGCACATATTCACCTATCATCCGACCCTGGTGCCCTGGCTCTGCCCTCTCCCCATTCCCTTATTAAGGTACGCCCCTTGCGATCCCTATCCCCCAGACGAAACGATCCCTATATACCGTCAACCCCACATCCTCCGGCGTTCTTAACCTCCGCTGCACCCCTCCTCCCCACCACCCTCTCATCCCTTTTCCGCCCTCTCGGTCTTGAGGGAAGTTTTAAGATTTCTCCAATCGGTTGCCCGCTACGCTCCCTTTCCTCTGGATCCCTTGTAGGGTTGTGGAGAATGGGACGGTTGAAGTTAATCATGGTTACACGCACGAAGCGGAAATGTTCGAAGGCGGCAGATTATTTTAAGGAGCTTTTCCACGTCTTAGGAGAATTCTTTTGTGCGTGTGATTGAAAATTTTCATTTCTCTCTCTCTCTCTCTCTCTCTCTCTCTCTGCCTGCGTTATCTTAACTTTTGGAACGATCGCGGGTGTAATTAGGAAAAAAATTTCCTATCGTCGCATAGCACGTGGTATGCGCCTCGTCCGCGAGGTAGATCAAGCTTTTCGTGACTGTCGCTGTTTAGTAGCTTTTTAGGTTCCTATTTCGTTTTTAGCGCCGATTGTACGTCTTCGAACTCTCATTATGTAATTCAGCGGGCCGCGCAGTGCGAATTCGTGTTTCGCCCGTGCGCGAAGCTCGCATAAGGGAGAATATTTTTTCCGGCGCTAATTTATTCTAAATTCGCGTCTTTCGCGCGTCTTTATCCTCAATTATTGCTGGGGAATGCCCTACGGCACGGTTGGGTAATTAATTTGGCTCTTAGTCGAGAGATTCAATGTTAAGTTCCTGGGGGTATTAATTTTAAATTACTAAGAAGACGTGAACGTGCTCCTCCCGTGCGAGAACGGTTATCCTTGGTGATAGAAATTGGGGGATGTTCGAAATTAGCACAGCAGTTTGTAAAAGCGTCCAAACTAACGAGTGGTAATTGTTAGTCAAATGGTACTTATCGGTTTCTAATCGTCTAAAAATAAACACACTAGTTATTTTGATTTAGAATCACTTAAGAGGAGTTTGTGTATAACTTTTAAAAAGAGGTATTAGAAATTTCAAGGAATACATATAGTAATTCATTGCTTTTAGAATAAGCCGATTTTTGTCGATAGTGCTACAGTGCCTTTATTGTGTAAATTAACTTGAATCTTAAAAACACTTCTTAGTGAGATGACATTCGTAGAACACCAAATTTTATTTCACAACTTAGTGCACGCTTTATATACTCTGTTCAACTGGCGATCGACACAATTAATCAGCCTGAAATCACACTCCCAGTCAATACCGAGTCATGAAAATCAGTGACGCGAATTGTATTTCTACCTAAGTCCTTAACACGAGTTGTCGGATGTAAAATATCACGAAACAAGAGCTACAAAAGCAGAATTTTGTCCGTTTCATACACACTCGAATGTGCCCGTTCATAATTGCATTATCGCGCGCATTCTCGTCGTCATAGGAGGAAATCACGTGCAAAAAAATAACAACCGAAATGAAACGAATAGGGGAGCGATCTCTCGGAGCGTGTAGCGTCTGACTATCTACAGACTATATAGCATCGCTCTCCGTCGCACGGAAGCAAACAGTTAAGAGAGAGAGAGAGAGGGGCTGTCGCGGCGGCACTGAAAGCGAAGGCCGTCAGCGAGCCCCGCTGTTTGCCTCCCCCGCCACGCCGCCTCCGCGTTCGAGCGAGGGAATCGAAGTACGTCACGAAGCCAAACCGAGGTGTCGGCTCATGCGTCCGTGTTAATCCGCCGGCGTGCGCACGGAGAGCGCCGTTTTTTATTTAATTTTCCTGCTTTAAATAAAACTGCGTTCGAATCGATGCGATAGAAAGAGCGAAAAAGGTCCGTGTCGGATGAACTTAACATTTTTTCTTCATTATCTTCCCCTAGGACGTGGATGTTTCCCAGACACACGGTTAATAAAAAGAGAACGCGATGGTTCTATAATAACGGAAGAGTAATTAATAATTAATTGATTGGTTGATGAAATAGAGGTTAATCGGATGAGATGGAATTGCAGAACGCGGTGTGGTTGGAGTCGTCAAGTAGATGGCGTCTTACAGAGCGAGGCAAGTCTCTGGAATTTTGCTGGATATTTTTACCTTCGTAGTACTGTAATGTACCTACTGCTTGATTTTAGGTGTGATGTAATACTGTTTAACTTGGGTCTTTTCTCCGGAATTATTTGAAGTCGTAGCAGAAGAGAGGAATATCAATGAGTTTGTTGCGCGATTAAAAACGGCGATATGAAAATTGCACTAAGCCGCGAAAGAATAAAAAAAATAAACCTCGTAATCTTAAAAAGTTCTCACAGGATAAGGCTGCGTAGACTTTCGTCTCCTGACTCGTAATTTTGTGTCCAAAATAATTCATGCAAAATTTAATATATTTATTGTCCTTTAAATTCACATTATTATGAAAACAGTGTATGAACATTAATAGTGACAACTGAGAAATCAACAAGAGTATTAGAATCCTTTGAGGTATAAAGTTTTCATCAATTTATGATGGCTAGTTTTAGACGCGCACGACTTAAAATGTGAATTTAATCGGAAAATGAAAAAAACTCAAGTAGTAATTATATTTGGGGAATTACATGGTCGTGAGTGGAGATATGAAGTTGGATAAGAATGAAAATACTAGACTCGACCGGTAAAGTTAAGAATTTTTCTCCTTCTTCGACTTCATGTTTGTGAGAAGAAAAAGATACAATCCCTAATATTCCACGTTGTTAGTGGAGATATGCTCACTATCTTAAGCGTCAGTCAACGTTTGATTTTATATAATAAATATTTTGACGGGCGGAATGATGATTGAGGAGAAATACTAAGAAGCCATCTAAAGACGAAACATCGAAGCTCAGGAAGTTTAACATGCTTTTGTTGTTTTATTTTGTTTGGGGCCGCTATCTCAAACAAAATTTGCCTTAAATACAAATTGTTTCGATACGCGGATATATGTATTTATAAAGACGCCGATAAAGTTTATTGCTGCCCCAAACATTTATATTACACTCCACAGACTCCAGCGATGAAGATAACCTTCTAAGGCAAAGTGGAAATATTCTTTTGAAAGAAGAGACTTTTATAATAATTTGTGAAACCTTTGCACAAAGCATAAATATTCTTGAGTTAAAATAGTTTGTAAGCCGAAAACATTGTAAATGTATATAACTAAAGAATATTCATTTCAGCATATTTTCACATCCCCCTCATTAATTTAAGCGGATTTTATAATATTAAATTTTTTTTAATTAATTCATGTTGTACAGATATTTCGATGTCTTACGGTAATATATCTCAACGCCATATGCAATTAACATAAAGGTGCACTAGCAGTGAAACACTTAACTGATAGAATTTCAAAATGTTATTGGCTTAAATTTTGGAAACAAAAATAAGGTATAGTTTCAAAATTTTATATAATCACTTTGACTATACTTCATGTAAGTTATATAATGTCTTAAATTAGCCTTGGATGTTTTGTGGAAGTGTTCTAGTTAGTATGACCATTATTTAAATCATTCCCTCTTAATGAGGCCGGCCTTGTGAAGTTAAATATTTATTTTATTTATAAGTGTGCTTGCAATAAAAATTGTGCCGAAGCTCAAGAATTATAGAAAGGGGTTGATTTTAAAAACATACTTCGTTATACATGAGTCTAATTTTTATCTGTGCATGGTAAAGAGGGCGAGATCAAGAGTTCGTTTTGCACCTAAACTTCTGAGCGTACTAAATTTACCAACAAGGTTACCGATTCTTTTAATGTCTAATCATCTTCCATTTATTTGCACCCATTTATTAATTTTTACTTTCTCATATACGAAGTATAGTGAGAAAGTATTGTTATCGCGAAACAATTCGACCTAGAGATTTTTACGGAAATATACGTTTTAGTTGTCGCTAAATCCGAAGAAGTGGTTTTCGCAATGCCGTCTGTCTGTCTGTTACTGGCTCTGGAGCCTAAACGGTAGAGCGAAAATGTATCAAACCTCGTACTTAGGTATTTTATCATACTGAGTAAAGTATATGAAGAAATGGTTGACATTTCTCAATAATTAATGGAAGTTTATTCTACGAATTTTTAACAACAATTTGATTTTCTCAAAAGCGGCTCTAACGATTTTGATAAAATTTCGTACAGTTACTTGGGTTTGCGTCGTCAATGATACTGTATTGTTCATATTTCTCAAAAGATGAATGTAAGGCTAGTATATTCTGGGCAACTTTAGCAATAATTTGATTTTCTCAAAACGGCTATATCGATTTTGATCAAATTTCGTACAGTTATTTGAGTTTACGTCTGAAATAATACTACATATTTCATTGTTCTCAATGAATGAATATAAGGCCAGTTTATTCTTGGGCCACTTTAAGAAAAATTGGATTTTCTAAAAACCGGCCCATACGATTTTCATTTTCTAAAGATAACTAAACGACGCATTAATATATGAGAATGTTTGTACAATGTATGCTGTACCGATTTTTTAAAATTAGTCCGCAGTACTTTCAGTTTCTCTACTTGCACACGCTGCCTTGTTATTTACCTTACTCTAATCCCCTGCGTGGCATTCTTAACGCTTAGGTGCACTCCAATAGCATTTGCCCACAAACACCTTGTTTTGTTTGAGTATTAAGACTTGTCAATATTACCATTTGCATCATTATGGAAGAGTCGGAATTCACCCTCGGGTATTATATTTTCAGAGAACGTGACCCATTAATCAACGTCCGCAGACAGGTCGGTGATATTAGGTTAAACCGGGTTATCCACATTCTCTTGTCCTCCGAAACCTTCATCTAAAAAACAATAATTCTCTTTACTCTTCATGTGGACGATTAAATGGAAACCGTTTCTTCCTCTTCCTTAACAGTTTTTTATTACACACATTAGTTTTGTAGATGAGAGATTCTCATTGTGGCGTTCAGTTTACCTTCTTGATGCTCATCGTGATGCAAAAGAAATCATACCGCTTAGATACTTAGCCACTTCTTTACGGACAAAATGTTCACTTAGATAACGGATGGCTAATTTTTGTCTATTTTTTTCGACGGAATAGGAATTTTTATTTATTCACCGAATTACCGAGGTGTTAGTTTCAGGAGCGTCTTTTCTGTGATTTAATTTGTAAACGAATAGCATCGCAGTTAATGCGTATTTTTTTCTTAACCAGAGTTAATGCAAACAATTGCGTTATTATCTGGTAAATATGCACACGTATTTGAGCAAACTCCACGTCAATGGAACTATTTTTCTCGATTCAAGTTGATGGGTTTTCTTTTTTAGTGAAATTCTCCTGCGTGAAAGCTTGAAATGCATTCTTTGTGATATACGCAGAATGAGTCTTTATTTTTTTCATCCTCGCCGCGAGAGCAACGTTATTTTTGTACGGATATCTATATACAGCATCTACGTTTCACTGGAAAAATTCATGAGAGTTCATTTAATCAAGACACTTCATTTATATGGATGCGAGAGGGAAATGTCGTCTGGGATTAGTAGGATATATAAGATTTGAAAATTTCAAATACCAAAATGTGTCGGCTTAGGCAGTATTTTTCCTATGATTCATAAATTGTTTTAATTCACGTTGTCCGTCACATCGCTCACACGATCTAAATTCATGAATATGCAGTAATTTCAACCGGCGATTAAAAATTCTAGAAAAAACGCTCTGCGACGCATTTATAACGAAACCGTTACCCTTTAATAGCATTTTAGTTATAAATCGAAAATGTCTGCATTCGTGTCGTTGCCGCTTTGGAATGGAAGCCACGTAACCTTCGTATAGTAAGAGGATCTTCGTACGCGGTTGCACTCGCACGTCTCCTCCTTCGGCCGCAACCGCCTATGTTAATAATCGACCGAGAGAATCCCGATGTTCGTCTACACTCACGAACAGCCTCTTCCTCCTCTCTCTCTCTCTCTGAAACTTCCTGCATCTCTAGCATATTTCATATAGTTTTCCAATTCTGTCTTTCTTTCTGTGTATAACTCTCTTAGAATCTTTCAATATCTCAGCACTGGAAGCAGCTAGAGGTATGAAATTTGGTGTGTTCTTAGATGACCACATTAACTGCTAGAAAATTTTATTACTTTTACATAAATTGTCCTAGGTTCGACTGTATATATCCTTTCGTATTGCCATTTAAAAGCGCGGGAAAAAAGCGATTTTGACCGTGCAGACATTTTTTCTTTTGCTCATCAAAATACCTAAATATTAACTTAAAAACTTCAAACACAAACTAAAAGACGAACGAAATTCTAAGTTATTTTATTATTGCGGCCTTTTATTGTATCTTGCCATTCAACATTAAAAAATACGTAAAAGTGCAACCTGTATTGTTTTGTTATTAATTAATATTCAAGTCACCACAATCTTCCAAAGCTTGTTTTTCTTGAAAGAAGCAAGCAAGAAGTGTATTCAGTGTTATCAGTTAGAATAACCTAATTAAAGCATTTAACGAAATGTAAAGTGCACAAAGTGTCATCTATCATTACGATATTAACCTAAATATTATATAAAAATTAATTTTAGTGTTTTCAGTATGTTACAATTTTTAATGTTACCCGTCATATGACGGGTTATTATTCTAGTTCCTCTATGTATCTCCTCCTGTTCCTCTTACTATAACTTTTACTCTTCCTCTTACTCCCTCCTCCTTGCTACATTATTAATTAAGACAGTGGAGCGCGATAGTCTAAGCTCCCAACGGCTGGGAGAATGGAGGGAAGAGGGTAAAGGGAACGGTGGAGGGGAGTGAGCGTTCGATAAATGCAGATGTAACGTAAAGGGTGAAGAGAGGGGGGTGTGTGAGGGAGGGAAATGTAGAGAGTCGGAGAGGTATGACGCGGGTTAGTACGTGGAACGGGATAACCGTTCGCGATAGAGAGGAAGGGATGTTTTGCTTGACGTGGGAAGGGGTAGAGAGAGAGAGAGAGATATGATGGCTTATAGGAATGGAGTATGGGAGAGAGTATCGATACTTGTTTATAAACGCGTCTACATTTTGAGCGCGTTCGGTTCGATCGAGTTATGCAACGGATGGTAGGCTGCTTATTGGGTTTGTGTGCTGGTGTATGCATATTGAGGTCTCTCTCTCTCTCTCTATATGTACGTACGTACGTACGTACGTACGTATGTATGTATGTATGTATGTATGTATGTATGTATGTATGTATGTATGTATGTATGTATGTATGTATGTATGTATGTATGTATGTATGTATGTATGTATGTATGTATGTATGTATGTATGTATGTATGTATGTATGTATGTATGTATGTATGTATGTATGTATGTATGTATGTATGTATGTATGTATGTATGTATGTATGTATGTATGTATGTATGTATGTATGTATGTATGTATGTATGTATGTATGTATGTATGTATGTATGTATGTATGTATGTATGTATGTATGTATGTATGTATGTATGTATGTATGTATGTATGTATGTATGTATGTATGTATGTATGTATGTATGTATGTATGTATGTATGTATGTATGTATGTATGTATGTATGTATGTATGTATGTATGTATGTATGTATGTATGTACGTACGTACGTACGTATGTATCTATGTATGTATGTATGTATGTATGTATGTATGTATGTATGTATGTATGTATGTACGTACGTACGTACGTACGTACGTATGTATGTATGTTTGTATATGTTTGCGCAAACAGGTATGCAAATTTTGTATATTTCGGTGTGTTTGTGTGTATAATTACGTGTCCACGTGTTCGTGCGCGTTTATTCGTGGCTGCGTGCGCTGGCGTATTTTTTTTGTGTCACTTCGTGTGACGTTTTTAAGGGTATTTCTTTCCCAACGAGTTGTCGCCGTTAAAATGATTCTCGTGTTTAATTATATTGGCATGATGGAAAATTTTCGACGAAACAAAAAAAGTGCGATTTTGACCTGGGTTTGCTAAGGGGTGCGTGGGTTTTACGAAAGAAGCGGTCGATGAAGGCAGGCGACGAAAAATGACAGCACGCGAATGCTTTAAAGGGAACTGCATAAAAATGGAGGGGGGGGGGCGTTGAAAGTTTCTTTCATTCGGGGTGATTTTCAATCCTTGCGTTTTACCTCGGCGCACGCACGTAAATAGGTTTAACACGTGAGGTTACAAAGGAATGAAAAAAATTCAGATTTCAGAAATATTTTTCAAAAAAGGGAACGGGTTTTTAGGGAAATTTGTTGTACCTGAAAGGTATTCGATGTGGGAGTTGCTAATGATTTTTATGCATGGAGAGAAATTAAAAAAGCTGCTAATTGGATTTCAAGGCATGCATTTTTCATTGCGGGGAAATTTGATTTAAACTTTTCAGTCGCCATGTCCATTTTTAAGGATATTTTGTTTTATTCGGGTGTAGCAGTTACATTGTTTTAATTAATCTGATGCATAATTTGGACACAATAGTGGATAGTAAAGAACTCGGAGAATTCATAGGCCCTAAAATATTCTTAGTTTATTTTATTTTATTTTTATTTTATTTAGAATCAAGCTCCAGTTCCAAGTAACATTTTCATTCCTCGGGAACATTCATGACTGAACGGGTTAAAGAAGTAAATTTTACAATTCCGTTGCTGCTGTTGTGCTCTTTTTAGTGGTTTTGCTCAAAATTGTTATCATGGTAATCGTTTTAGATTGTCTTTTTTTGACATATAAATTTTCTAATTGGACATGTAAAATTTTAGTTTTCCAATTTTCTCTTTGCCGAATTTTTTTTATCTCCACAATTATAAAGTAATATATCATTTCGACTACGTCCTTGTTAATAATGTTCACGATCTGTAACATGATAATTGCACAGGAATTTGCCTTTAAAAGATGTGATTTCTTTTATGTTGCCTTGTGTCTGAAAAAAGCGAAGCATCAGTTGAGTAACTTTCAAAATAATAAACCTCTTAAAGCTAACTTTTCGTCATCGACTGGACAAAATGAGCGACATTTTTTATAACGGTCCTTATTATTTTTGGCGATAGACATCATTCGAATCATAATGGGCATTTTCTCGATGAATAGACGACTACTAATTTCTTCCACCATCAAAATTCATAAACAATATCATATCAGGACTCGTGCTCGAAAATGGTTAAGGAGTTACTGCGTAGGATACTAGTTACTTCCATTGCGAGTTTTTACCAAGTTAATCCCCGCGTTAAAGAGGGTATTCGAAGCATTACAACCAGAGGGGGACGTAGGCTGCTGTTTTAAAGTCAAGGCCTCACCAATTATCCCTACCTCTATGTGATATAGCTGCGTGCAACTGACAAACGACTATCATCATCAGTTATGGCCTCTCCGTGATACGCCGAGTAATCGTCCTGTTTATGTGAAAATGGACGGGAGCAAGAGAGGGAAATAGCCGAGGAGGCGGCGGTGTGGAAAAGGGAGCACACACACGCACGCACGGCCGTGATAGAAAAGTGCGGCACGGGATGCATCTATAGTGCCTCTAGGATGGACAGCGTTGTGCACAGTAGTTACAGAGGTCTTTTACCGTCCTAGCCTGTTACCCTCTCAATAACGGTTGCACGGTGGCCGCGAACGAACTCCAACATGGCGGAGCATTGACGTGGAAGGGTGATTCGAAAAAGGGAGACGTATGGGGGGAGTGGATGGAGAACACGCGTGGCCGTGGGGAGTTTTTTGATGCAAGGACGAGCTTTTTTTTTTGCGTCGCCCTACATCCCGCATTAAGGTCGGAAGGGAGCCCTAAGCACGTTCAAGCTTTATCAAAACCGAATAACGTCAGAGGTGTATAAATATACAGGTTAGGGAGAATTGGAAAGACGAATTTTGTGATCCTGAACGGTGAAAATTGGATTCGAGATTGCAAAAACGGAGGCTATAGCGGTTAATGTTTAATTTTTTTTATTAAAACGTGAATTCGACAGATGCGGATTAACATGCAACAATAAAACTAGACAGTATGCATGGAATGGTGTGAAGATTGACGAAATGTGTAATAATTGGATTCCGAGCGTACTGATTATTCTTAATTTTATACCGGAAGGAGCTATTCGTGTGGCACAAATACGAAGACAATGTGTTCACACATTTTTCAAAAAAGACGAATTAAGTAATTTAGAGAAAAATCGTTCTTTTGTAAAACAATCGGAATGTTAAGCAAATGAAAATAAATACAGGATTTTAGCATTGCCATCGGTCTTATTCAAGTTGTTTTCCAAGGGTCGCAATCCCTTCGCAGTATTTTAAAAATATGTTGCATTTTTAGGGATTTAAAAAAAAATCCGCGTAACCGCTCGGTTCGCCCGTATTTATGACGTGATAACTTCCGCTACACGAAGGCGGCTAGGGACTTCGGTTTTTCGTCAACTGATTTAGTATTCTGACCAGTTGTGCACGTATTCTTCTGGTGGTCCGCCTGTATGTATAAATATTATGAAGAAACCGCTTCGGCAGCTCTTTCTTTAATTGTTATAAAAATTAAACTGGCTTGGAACGAAACAGTAATTTTAAAAGAATTTAACAGGATTTTTTGTTACTAAATTTCTTTTATTTTTATTTGGCCTTTATGTTGTGCATTATCACCTTAAATATCACTCGAATTTGCAAGGTTGTTAGAATTGTGAAATGCGCGAGCAAAGGAGCCGATTGCGCGTTCTGAAGATTTAATGTACTTTAAGGTAGTCTAGCCCATCGGCGTAATGAACACAGCATTGGCGAACTTTACTGTAAAGAAAATCGCAATTCTCGATCTAAATGCGGTTTATTATTTTAATCCTGTCGGTAGCTTGAAGTGAGGCGGAGAACTAGGGCAGTGATTTTGGAAGAAATTCGATAAATTAAAGCAAGCCAAAAAGTTCGTTAAATTTAGCGACATTCTCCAGTATTGACGTTTATATTTTCATCGGCACAAAAATAAATTATTTTATTTATCGGAAAGTTCAACGCCTTTACCTGCGGAGTAAATGGAACTCGAACAGCTATTTTATTGCGGATGTGTACTTTTATACTTCGTACATGGAAAAGCGTTAAAAGTATTATGCCGCTAAAATTGATTAACTACATAATTCGTTTAAAGTGCTCATAAACAGCGGCACGTTGAAATTACGATAATGGTATTTACTGAAACTGGGTGATCAAAAGGGGTGCTTCGGTGACAATACAGGAAGGTATGGGTTTAATGCTATTAGAGATCACATAAATTGTGACTCTCTCCTTTGTAGATATTATTACATGACTAATTAACAAAAAAGCCGATGCGTTGGAAACATACTCATCAATAAAATGTTTGCATTATCAATACCCATAGAAAGAAAATAAAATCAATGCAGTAACAAAAAATAGTTAATCACTAAGGATAGATTTAACTTAAATTTATCTGTTTTAAAATTTTACAACAAAATCCCGTTATTTTGGAGTAGCTTCGGACCGAGTTCATTGCTTATAAAATGATTTTCCTTAAAACCGGTATTGGGTAATGTAACCATAGGATTATTATGAAATGCACAGAAATGTGAATAACATTTTAAAGTAACTATTGTTTAACTAACGATGGTAGTTTTAAAAAATAGAGTACATAAAACGACACACAATTTTTGCACAGATATTTGATGTTAAAGCATCGCGTAAAGACAAGTTATGAAACTACTAACTGGAGTGTCCGTTGAATTTCAACGGATTTAGTGAAGCTACTACAGCACAACATACAAACTCTTTAAAATATATAGTAGATACTTTTTAAATTACAATTAGCTTTTCTTAACGATTAATCATATTTGCTTGTAACAATCCGTTTCCGAGCCTATTGCATTCATATATAACGGTAATTTTATTTCCTATCATATTACTTTTGCCAAATCCAGCTTCATTTCTTGTGTAATTATGCCTCGCTGAAATATTTACTTTTATGGTTTGTAAGCAAGATACCCGTGAAAAAGCAACGTATAGTTGTCCATGATTGAACACTGACTCCGGTAAATGTACACCAGATACGGGAGCTTATTTACGTTAATAAACATTATAATGTAGAATATAATGATTTTACTTACAAAAAATGTAAGATTCCAGTATTCAGTAGATGAAAGAAGGTTCAATTACTTTCATCAATCGTTACAAAGGCTTTCTGAATAATATTCAGTATCCATTTACGTTGCTATCCATAAACATCGATCGTTTCGTTGCTTAAACAAAAGTGCGAATCGAATAACGCTAAACTTTTGTCTATTTGTAAGCTTCATTGAATCTAACTGAATCGGAGGTAACAATGAAATCCGCCTTGGTAACGCCCGGGAGGGGTACGAAAAATCACAAAAATTCGGAACAAAAAGCGTATTCCTGAAAACTTGGACCGTGTAACATGTAAACTTCGCAGAAATAAGATAGTATAGAGTTTTGTTCGTCGAATAAAGCAAAAACGAAAAGAATCGGTAAATATTTACTTATTTGAATGTTTGAAGGAAAAATACCTTGCAAGTCAAGAAATGGATTCATACGTGTTATCTTACGGAAAAATATTAATCCCCTATATTGGCAGCACTGATTAATCCCGGTTGACCAAACCTTGACCATTCA
This sequence comes from Uropetala carovei, assembly GCA_036926305.1. Lineage (NCBI taxonomy): Eukaryota > Metazoa > Arthropoda > Insecta > Odonata > Petaluridae > Uropetala > Uropetala carovei. Next base: position 1,705,770 of record JAXCHB010000257.1, on the reverse strand, counting down.
CTAAGTTAGGATGTAAGGAAGAATCATACCAAATTTGGTTATTCTAGTTTTTATCGTTTAGGAGGAGTTCCATGAATAAACCAACAAACACACAGACAAACCAACACACACCTCAAAATATATTATAATAGAAAGGAAGCCAAAATAAAATTCTATCACCTAGGTAGTTTTTTTCATTTCCGTTAAAACGGGATTTAGGTGTATATTTCAATAACCAGCTTGAAATTAACGTAGGATCCTATTAGGAATTGTTTGAAAGCCGACATTAAACTATCAACCGGACCATTTTCGGCCAAATCCTTTTCTCTGTTTTTACCATGATGCTTTGCGACCACCTCCACCTCGTACACATCTGATATCGATTTTGGGATTTTATTTTTTTACGTCGAAGGGAAGTTCAAATCCGGTTTCACATTTGAATGGCTTCCAGGAAAAGGGACTTAAAAAGAGTCGACATTCCTTTAAAGTTCCGAGGCCTTAATGAAAGGCAACTTAAAAATTTATTCAAATCCAACGTCAGCCGAATTCAGACAAGGGTGAATAAATTTGCTGACTTAAAGTGACCCAATAAGAGAGTTAAAGCTACGCAGAGAATTTCGCCGTGATTCGTTCGCTATGGTTGAAGTCTGTTTCGGAAAATGTTTTGTTCGACGACGGAACGTGATTTTTGACGAATTGACGTAGTTGGAAGTGGATAACTGTAAAAAAAAAACACCGAGAAAGACTTTCTTGATTTTTCCCATGGCTTGGCTTCATCACGAAAATTATATCCTTGTACTAAATATTGATGGTAGTAAATCTTTTCAAAAATTATATTTTTGAGATTTTATCCTTTATGTTTTTTGCTTGCTATGATGACGGTGTTTTTCTTCGGATTCCCTTGAAACGTTATTGAGTCTCGGAAAACTATTTCGCAATAATAGCGTGTCGTGGATGTTATGCGTTTCGTTAACTTCTCTAATCTCTTGAAAAAAAATAAAGAAATAGTGTTCTCGCGTGACTACGAGCGTTTTTATCTCCATAACACGAGGAAGCATTTCCGAAACCGCGCGGTGTTATACTTTCGATGTTCTTTAACGACCAGCAATTGCATCTGAGCAAACTAATTATGCCTAATACAAAGGAGTTTACCACTGCTCATTTGTTACCTGGCTCGTCTTTTACCGCGCCACTTAAAAGCGAATTAAATTGATAGGGAAGGTAATTCCTACAGTCAAGAAAAACAACTTTGTTAGGAAAAAATAATTTATGCGTTTAATTTATAAATTAAAAATTCGTAGATATTAGAGGGATTTCGTGGATTAAATATATCAGATATTCCCTTGATCCGGGTACAAATTACTACAGTCCAATTAAAGCGTAATTTATCAAGGAAAGGATCCTTTCTCGGCCGTGCCTGATAATTTACGGTGAATTCCGGGTAAATATGCAATTTTTGGCGATCTTTGATGAAATTGATGTCTGTCCCTTTTGTGTATATTTCATGGAAGTATAGCTCTAAGAAGAAATTCCGTCCGAGATCATCAAAAGACAGCAAAAATAACGGTAGTAAACCCGCATTACGTCCCTCTGTCAGCATAATCTCTTTTCACATATCAAGGATTTGGACTGGCATTTTGTAAAACATTACGACATATTTTAAAACGAAATAATCACAGTGCCGTCCATTTAAGAAAAGGAATAAAGAATTATTACGGCGTTCAGTATTCAACGGAGTAGTTGCACTTTTACCTTCACCGATAAGTTTCCTTGTTGAATGTTCATTAACGCGTGTCGTATCATTAATTCGCGCTGTCGTTATTGTTTTCGGAATCGCTTCAGTTGTCCTCTCACCTGTCTTCGCGCGATCATTTATTTCTTTAAAAAGAAAAACTCCTCTGAATGATAAGAAACGGAAGGCGCGATGGAAAATTTATACCAAAGATAACAAAATCGATTCGCCGTTAAAAAAAATATAAAAAAATACCCTCGGAATCCTTAATGGTGCCAAGGGATGAAAACACAAAAAAAACTTCCCCTTAAAATCCTCTTTTCCCCTCTCTCTCTCTCTCACGCACACACTAAGCACTAAGCTTATCTATCCCGCCCAAAATATTCCTATCGAGGATTAAAAAAAAGGAGGAGAATGTGAAAGACATTGGATTTTCTTCCCCTCTCTCTTCTCCCATTCCAATTTTCCTCCGGCCTTTCTTTTTTTCTTTCGCGCCCTCTTCTTGCATCAACAACCCCCTCCCTCTTTCGCCTCAAACCCCTTTTTTTTATACCCATGGAAGAGAGAAGGAATTTAACGATTGACCCTCCCATTTCCTCCACTTCCTTTCAATCCCTCTCTTCCCCTCCGCCCTACTCGATGATAGCGCTTGAATTTCTTCTCTCTTGTGGTCCCAACTCTCCTTACTCCTCCTATCGCTGCCTTTTCCATATATTTCTCGCATGCTCCTCCTCCTATCTGCCATTCTAACTTAGCTCCACGCCCACTGCCTTTTATTCTCTCCGCCCCCCCCTCTCTCTCTCTCTCTACTCCATTCTCCTCTACGACCGAATCGCTTCCGATCGAACTCTTCGCATGGCCATAAATAATTCCGCGTACCGTGACTATAAACCTTTCTGTGGGTTTTTATTTTTCCATCTCCCATCCATGCCAGTGCGTGGTCTTCCTCAGCGTGTCTTTTTTTATCGTCTCTCCTTCCCTTTATCTCTTTCTTCTTCTTCTTTCATCTAATACCCGTTCGCCTCGCACCTCTTCCGTTTGGAATGTATTTTTCTAATACGCCGCAACTTTTTTTTTGGAAAATACAGGATCTCCCGAGTAGTGTGTGTATGTGCGCGCGCGCGCGGTGAGGATGTAAGGATATTCAGGTTCGGACGAAGATTCTTCCAGATTACCGTCACGTTAAAAAAAAATATGTGGCTTACCTTGGGCAGTGGCAAGATGCGGTATTAAAGTTTTCCTAAGAAATAATAACTAGAGAAAAATTCGTGTGTATGTGGAGAGTTATGATTTTGAGAAACTTATGCTCAAGGGGAAAAGAATTTTTGGGAAGTTTTTGTAAGGGGAAATGCAGAGTCTTACAGCCGCATTCCACAAGGGTCGAGTATCAAACTTTCCATCAAAACACAAAATCCTTGGCAGCCCTAGGTAGAAACCCTTGAAAACTTGAGTCGTCTAACATTTAAAGTTTCTTTCCGATCGTTATTTTAAGATTTCGAACTCTTCCACCTGCAGGAACTTCAAAATCAATTACGTACAAGGCCTGAAGCAAACATAAATTGGTACAAGGCCTGAAGCAAACATAAATTGGTGCATCTCTGCAAAAAAAAAGCAGAATAAACTGAAGAAAATGGCCAAAAAGAAAACACATTTTCAATGATAAGTTTTACAAAAGGAAAGGCCGCCTTGTGCAATTGGCAAAGTAATTTAACGAGACAACTCTTTCTATTAAATAAGTACCCGTAACTGGATTATCAGATAAATCACGATGAATATTAAAAAAAAAATATTTTCCTTCCAACGAAAATTAAAAGGAAAGATACAATTGAAATCCGCCTTCACTTTCTTTCGTTTCGAGCTGTAAAACCTTTTACTATTCAATTACCAGTTAGAAACCAGATTAAATCCACTTGCTTTTAATAGATGTCCTAATGACGAAGACTTTCCTGGAATTCGTAACCTTATTGAGAGCGGGTTTATAGGTTGTACTCCTTTCTTCCGTATTATGTAGTTTAAATTGAATAATCGGATAATATTTCGTAGTTCCTTTCAGACCAAATAAATTCACTCATCTCTCGCTTACAAGACCGTGAAAAGTGAAACCGCGCCAAGTGACTTATGTTAGGGATATGCCAGATTAAATTTTGTGTGACGTTTTGAGGTCAACGTGCAATAGTTCGATCATATAGTATCTAACATGACCTCCTACGTCGAATTGCAACATTTTATTCCTTTCAATGGTCGAAAACAGTATGAAAAGCGTGCTAAAAAGAAATTGACAGCAGTTCGATGTATTTATCTAAAAATAAAACCCTGCTGAACCTAAAATATGCTAAGTGAAACCATACAATTCGACTGTAAAGGAATACAACATACCGGTCGAAACTGAGCCTGAAAAAAAGATTGTTTTCGAAAATCATAATTAGCCACTTAACATCTGGAACATAAATTTTCTTGAGTGATTCTAATTTTGTAACGTACCTCTAACGCGTAATAGTTTGTCCGGTAAAATTTAAAAAATCCGTCGAAAATATATTTGTGTGTCACTACTTAGTTAATTTCGGCGGTTTTCCGAGAATACTAATTAAAATTTGAACGATAGGTTGGATTAACTTCCAGAGTATATAATGGCGCGTATGAAAATTACGAAAATGATATACTCTGAATCCTAGCCTTCAGAGTCACTGTTCACCGGTTGACGAAAAAGTTATATTAGTGATTGTAAGCGATGCTCACAACTGAATTTTTCCTGCGTACAATCGCGCATTGTAATCTCTCAAATAATCCGTCAATTTTGCTGCTCTTTATGATCACGGATAATGACGAAACTCGATAACATTTTTACGGATGAGTCTCTGTTTTTGCTGCGTACGAGGTGGAAATACCAGATAACGGCGTGCAAGATACGTCTGCCTTGTTTTCATACACGAATTGGGCATTGCGCGTTGCGTTTTTATGTCAACGTTCCCATTTATGTTCCTTCGAATTTCAGAGCGCGATATTCTGCCAACAATGGCTGGATGCCATTAATGAACACACAGTTTAGTCATTTAGCATTCTCTCGAATCTCGATTAGCGATGAAAATTGCGGGCTTTAAAACATTCGAAAGGGGGAAGCAGTGATGGGATGAATGTGAATTTTGCAATGGTCGGAGACTGGTCCAAAACTGTCCGAGGAAGGATATTTCAAACCTCGGCTTTTTATTAGCAGCATCTGTTCATTTGCGATTACACCACTTAGCCCTTCGTTAATGGGTTCAGCAACACGGCAAATTGGTCCGTTTCACAACGGTGTGTTTTTCTTCTGAAATATTGTTAATAGAATTTTTCGTCAATCTGAAAATTTTTAGCTGTCTAGTTCACTCCGTCAAATATAGCAAAGATTGAAAGACCTTCTACGAACAGAGAAAAATTTACACTTTAAATTATAATTCCCAAGTATCTCGGTAAGAAGGTGTCGTCATAAAAGTTAAAATACACTTTATGGATACACTATAAAGCGTATTAGAGGATTTAAAAATTAGAAAAAAATAAGGACTTGAAGGGCTTGGTAAGCTTGCACCATCCTATCCGTTTTCCTAGATATCACTTGAGAGTTAACATCATCTAATATACAACCTATTCACTAACGTATATGAGGTTTAAGCACGCGGAGTTGCCCGGGTAAATCCAATATACTACATGCATGACAAACTCCCTAGCTCTTACGAGATATGTGAAGCACCGTTTAGAAAATTTATTCGGCGGGAGTACAACATCTGCCACGACAAAGTTAAAGAGAGGGCACATAATTAACAACTTGTGGTTTCCGTGACAGAAATTCGAGAAAATGCCAAACATGCAATTACGTATTTTGTCTACATCGATTGACACGAAAATTCTTTAGTTTATAGCAAAATATATTCTCCTCCCGCGAGGTAATGATAAGAAATCTATTCAGAGAAAAAATTCGAGGATTTTTAACACCTAAATCCCGTAAACGAAGGAAAAACTGTACCTGAACTCGAACCGTAGCACTTCGAAGAAAAATCTGATGTGCCCAGCACTTGACTTTCTCCATACAGAGCAATGAATTTGATTGCTCTCAACATCAGCGTCCACAAGGATATTTAAAGGCAATTAAACTGGTGAATAAGTTTTAAAAAATCAAATAATCTTTCTTTAAAAAATCAGATGTGGTCAACACATGACTTTATCCATACAGAGCAATGAATATGATTTCTCTTGACTTCACCGTTCTCGGAAATATTTATCAGCGATTACAAAAATTTAAAAACATTTTCAATAGTCTTTATTAAAAACAAAGTGGAAAGAACTAAAAAAACCCAACCGAAAAATCTCCTCAGCTAAATATATTACAAGGTAATTTTAAAGTAGCAACTAACGCTTTGAATTCAGTTGCTATGTAAACAAAAAAATACGAAATTGCATGTTATAGCGAAGAGTAAATATTGACGACTCGAAACATTTATAATAGATCAATTATTTCCAAAAAATATATATATTTCAAAGTTAACTTTTGAGCTAAAATTATTATTTTTTTTGAAATAAGAATATGTGCAGTCATCCTTTATAAGCGCCATTGTTGGGCAGATAATACTTTCCAATTTCTCCGATAGGTGCTGTCGCTGTTAAATGGAATTTTAAGAATAAGTTAAATAACTCCGAAATGGATGGTTCTACGAAATTGTTTCAAACAAAAGTTGGAAGGAGTATTATTCTCTACAACTTTGGTCCTCACGAAGATTACCAATAACGACGTTTTTAAGGAGATATTTGGCGGAAACCGAAAAAACCGATTATTTTTTATAAATAATCCCTGAAAAATAACTGCTATGGAAAACTGTTTGAAATAAAAGTTGTAGGAAATTATATTCTCTGTAATATTTATATAGAATTGTATATACAATAATGATGTTTTAACGGAGAAATATCGCAAAAACCGAATCGGGTTTCTAATAAACCTCGACTTTAACCGGTATTGTCTAAAAACTAATCAGCTCTTCGTGCTCATACTAAAGTGTTATATATGAAATTTGGTAATGATATGGCAAGTACTTTTCGAGTTAGAGCGCCCACAATCACATACACGCATACACGAACAGATGCACACACACACATACAAACACACAGACATCATTCCGAAAATAGTCTAAACGTGTTCTAGAGACCTCAAACAAGTACTTCCGTTGCTATCTCGAAGTCGATTATTTTTCATGAAAACAATACGTTCTCTACACTACGTATGGGCCATTCCACAGCATTTCGGACAAAAAGAGGTGAAAATTGACATCGTAATTTTTAAAAATTCTAAAATTTTGCATACTTACTTGTTAACACCCTTGAGAAACAAAAATCTGTGAAATTACAGCCTCGCACTATTTTTTTGTTTTCGAGTTATTAATTGAACAGTTTTGTGAAAATCGGCGTGTACACGCGACTCATTGAAGGATCATAACGTTTGAAACAAGATAGAATGCTCGGTGACCACGCGTTTTAAAGTGAATGGAGTGTACCTTACAACGATATACAACAAAGACTACCTTTGTTTGTAAAAAAGTTAAGAAATTTGCATTTAAATGTTTAACGTGAACTTTGACCCTCTACCCAGAAATCGACCGAAATTTGATGCACACCACGAGTTTCTATACACACTTTCTACTGCAGGAAACCATTTTCAGATAAATGGGATGATAAAATTATTCGGCGGCTCCGTGAGCGTAAAAGATTTTCAGCTAAGAAAAATTCGAATTTTCGCGTTCAAAAACAAATTTGCACATCGATTTAATTCCTCTTCGACAATCGGCGGTACGAATACAAAAATTATAAGTGTTTTTTGGTTCAATTCCCAAGTTTTTACGACGATTGTGATTAATTTTAATACGCAACTGAAAAATAGTGTGCTAATTCCCCTACTATTTTATCGGTGTTAAGGTGAAGCTCTAGGAATCGAAATTGTGACTTTCCTCTACCATCCCCCGGAAGAACGTGGGTTCAATACAAATTTTGGTTTCGCTGGCTCTCCCGGTATCCAAATACCTAAGAGAACAGACAGGCCGACACTCTTCTTTATATATTAAAGTTTACTACATTTATTTTCTTCTGGACTCAACAGAGAAACTCTTATAGCTTTACGGTATCTTAGGTTATTTACATTACATAACTTTCTGATTGGCAGCAGGTGCCTCTGGTGTTTTGATAGTACGAGAAATAAATTTCGTCATTTTCAATAAACAATTCCGGCTGATCGGAATTTATTTAGAATTGAGATGCCAGAAAAATATTATTATATAAACATATATAAAAGACAACTAGCAGCTCGTTGCAGCTACGCTTGCATATAGTCTAAATCAGCAGTTCCCAAACTATGGTACGCGTACCACTAGTGGTACGTGAAGCTTTTGCCAGTGGTACGCGAGCAGAGTGAAAAGCAGCAGAATACCTGCTTCGAATAGGAAGAAGCAGGGACAGATCAATTGTGGTACGTAAGTTTGGTGCCACATTCACTACTACGTTCACTACATTCATACATACTAGTACTATTTGGTACGAGGAAATTTTGTCATGTTTTTGGTGATACGCGAAATAAAAGTTTGGGAATTGCTGGTCTAAATAATTCGACCCTAGGTTAGATCTTCTTTTTTCCCTATTCATTTGACGTGTTTCCCTATCTCTTTGTCTTTCTTGTACTCTCCGCTGCTCATCTTCACGGGCAATTCTATGAGCGGTCGCATCTCTTTCTCTCTTTCCTACAATACTCTTCCTTTGATCTCTGGCTCCTCTTCCTTTCTCTGGCAGCTGTAGCTGGGTTAATAGCTCTCCTTTTCACTGGTCTACCCCTTGGCATTTTTTAATTTTCTGCGATTTGACAGCAATATATTAGAGCAACTACGTGATCACAATGTCACAGAGTTACTCAATGCTAGTTTAATATCGCGGTATATTCAAAGGGGAAAAATTTTTAACTCTACCTTATATTAGTTCGAATGATTATCGTTGCACCCTTATAGACGAACTCACAAACAGTTGCTTTCCTTCCAGTGTCTATCAACGACTGCTTTTAACTTCTTACAGTACCTACCTACTATAAAGGCGACGTCAATGGAAGCGTTTACTTAGATTATCAGTGAAGAGAAGATAACAATAACGCTATTATTTCGTCTATTTGAAGGTTTAATTGTCCTTAAATGAATCCGAGGCAACAATGAGAGTCTCCTTGGCAACGCCCGGAATGAGTACGAAAAATCCACAAAATTTCGAAAAAGAATGCGTATTTCTGAAAACTTCGACCGTGTAACGTGTAAAAATCGCAAGAATAAGATAGTATAGAGCTTTAGCCATCGAATAAAGCAAAAAAGAAAAAATCGGCCTATAGTTACGTATTTTAATGAATGAAGGAAGAAAACCTTGCACTCTGAAAAATCGAATATCCCATGTAAGCTTATGGGAAAATATAATTGTCCCTTGGATTCGAACCCTGGACACTTTAGCAAACGAAAATATTTTTTCAGGGTCCTCATAGCCATTAGAAACAAAACGCCGTTTACCGCATATCTTTACGACGAATGGTTCTCGAGAAATACGCCGATATAATTACTCGAGGCTTCATACGCACGGACGCAGCTTCACTGCGTGCATAATATATAGGATGTCACTTTGTCCCTTTGTCATGTAATGCTTTTTAAAGCTTAATATATCGCAAACGACTTAACCGAATTTGATTAAATTTTTAGGATAACATTTTGATATAATATCAAAACGTTTTAATGTATCGGTAATATATAAAAGTCTTATTCTGTCCATTTGTCCTTTTGTCACTCCCTCTGTCACGCTCTAAAAACCAGAAATGTACCTGGAAAGAGGGGACTAAGGTCAGCTTTTGAAGCACAATAGATACTCGCGGCGAGGGTTTCGAACCTTCGCTCGGATCGAAAGCAGCCCTCTAAGCAGGAGGTATGATTTCAGGTCAAAGAAGATTGCCTCAATTTTATTTCAGAATAATCGATCATCCCCGTTATTTTTGACGGGCACTTTTACTACGTAATATATTATAAAATGGGCGTGTGGTTTAAATTAGGTTTTTCTATCCATCTTGGGAACGCTGGATGAATTTCAATAATGTATGTTAAAAAATGCTGTACAAATGAATTTCCGGCAAAACTTCACTATGTATGCTCCCCGTGCTAGGTTATTTTATTTTCTCCCTATCACGGATAGAGGGAGAGTACGTTGTTTGTAAACACAAACACACCCTTTTTTCACTTTAAATTTAGATTTGGCACAGAGGACAAATTTATCCTTTCGAGATTCGGGAGAATTTCCCGTAGCGTGCACGGCTTGGAAATATTATTAGTCGTAAAACAAGTGGCGTTCAACTATCGCGCAATTTCAGATTTTTCTCCCTCACTACGGTTTATTCGCGCCTGGCTTTAAAAAAAAAAAAAAAACTTCAAAGATTCCAATCTTTCGCGCTCTTCCGAGACAATAAATCGCGGAATTCTTTCTTTTTTTTTAAAGCTTTCCCAAAGGACGTCTTTTAAGTCAGCGATTGAACGTTAACTTCATTACGGCGATCGACGAGGTTCATTTGTTTTCTTCCTTCTTCGTTTCCCTCTCTATCGCAGATTCCTTTTTATTTCCCCTGCCGTTCTTTAGCGTTCCTTTATCTCTCTCCTTACCTTTCGTTCACTTTTCTTTTGATGTCTCGACAAAACGGCGACCATAAAATGAATTCCACTCTTTTCGGCAAGGATTAAGGTTGGGAACGGGGGGAGGAGATTTTTTGTGCTTTCAGAGCGCAAAGCGAACACAGCGACTTGCTCGATTTTTACGGCTCCTCCTACGGCACCTCTCTCGCTCTCAGGAGTATAGCTCAGCCTCCGCGCTTTCCTTCATCTTTTGTTCTGCCAGCTGAACTCGTTGGACGCCCACCAATGAAAGCTAACCAGAGTGGAAGGGTCTTTCCTTCTCTCTCTAAGAGAAAAAAAACGTCAGGGCCAAGCGCCTTCTGACTCAATCAAGGTAGATTTGGCATCGGCTTAGGAAAATATTTACAGATTAAAAATAAATGAATAACTTCGGGCGTAGTGCGTAGGGGTTTTGAAATTTCCCAGGTGCTTTGGAGAAAAAGAGTTGGCCAATACATTTTCCGTTCATTTTAGTGGTTTTCATATCAGAAGCCGATTATCATAAAATCATAAATTCAGATTTGTTATGTTAAAATTTATTCTTTAATATGTAACAAAATCGGAACATTTTTCCCTGTGTTTCGATGTACCATATTAATCTTTCTACTTTAATCGACAATGTTGATATTTACGACAGCTTCCGCCTAAACTCGAAGATACTTTTGTTGTTTCAGAGACAATCTTAAAAACTTCATCGATGAGGGTATTAGTACGTAAAATAAACCGAACAACTTCGTAAACAGTGCCATCGAACGAACGACTTGATTTCGCAACTAGCTTTTGCTGATGCTAGATGCTGATGATACGTTGCACCACTACGGCACCTGTTTACGAATTGATACCGTTGTATTGTATTAAGGGAAACTGTTTACATCATTGTTGCTTTCCTTTTTTCGACCAGACAATTTAAGTACTGTAATTATTTTCAGTGCTTACAATTTTCAATCATTTACTGTCCGATTATGTTTTTTTAACCTTTAAATGACAGAGGAAAATCGTACATACTCTCTCACGTAAATTCCGTAAGCATGACGGGTTAATTATAAACGAGAAAGTTTTAGAATGATCAATGACCAACTTTGTTACGTCTTGGCTCACCTTCCATCCTTCTCCTATCTTGACACACGTGAGTAATCGAGAGCGACATCTACCTCGCAAGAAGAACGCTCACCGTTGGTTAAGTACCATCGCGCCCTCATTTTTTTCTTCAAAGGAATCCCTAGCACGATACTTTGGCGCTAAAAATAAAATCCCTTGGAATCCCGCGTTACTTAAAAGCCGTGCACTAGATAAATTTGTCTGCTGCCATACTATCTCTTCATCTTCCACGCGTGTAGGAGGGCTCCTGCCGTGTCAAGACGCCCGAACTGGTGTGCCTTGATCTCGCTCACTGCCTCTTTTGCTTCCTTCCCTCCTCCGACTGTGACGGAATCGATAGCTCATTTGTTTGAAGGCGTCGCTGTCGCCTTAGTCGCGTCAAAACGCAATTGCGAATTCCAACGACCTGATTAGCAGCCTCCATCCCACTTGACTCTGCCTTCGTCTCCTCCCACGTCTTACTCTCCTTTCTTCTTTATTTGGTCCCTATCTCGCTCCATTACACGCGTTCCAAATGAAAAAAACGGGGACCTTCTTTCCTGAGAGAATCGCTTCCGAATCCTTATCATTCCTACCCGGGGAAAAACACGCCAGCGCCTCCACCTCGGTACGAGTGTTTTTGAAAGCTCGGTTTTTCTTTCCCTTCCGCATCCTCTGATTTGTGTTTTTTTATTATTTTTGCTTCCGATCTTGTTGATTTCTGTTTTGTTATATTGTCTCGATTTTCTGATTTTGGTGTTGGAGTTCGTACAGATTACCGAGGAGAACGAAGGATTAGAATATTCCAGTTTAGTACACCTCGACTGTTGTTTTGCCCTGAAAAAGAACGTAATTTTAGTGATAATTTTTATTGAAATTCCTGTTGCTAGTATAAGGTTAATACTTAAATTTGGAATATATTTATTAATATTTTTTCTTTTGTTTTTTCGTCTGATTAATATATATATATATATATATATATATATCATCATCATCATCATCATCAGCCTTTTTCAGTCCACTGACGGACGAAGGCCTCCCCCAGACTCTTCCAGTTTTCCCTGTCAACTGCCTCCCTCCTCCAAGTTTGCCCCAAGAACTTAACAAGCTCTCTGTCCCACCTGTCTTTCGGTCTTCTTTTCGGTCTCTTGATGTTTCTTGGGATCCATTCGATGACACTGGACGTCCAACGCTGGTCATTTCTTCTAGCAATGTGGCCTGCCCACTGCCATTTTAACACCTTCACTCTTCTAATCACGTCACAGACTCCCGTCTTCTTTCTTACCCAGTCGTTCCTCTTGCGGTCTCTTCGGGTGATCCCTAACATGCATCTCTCCATGCCCCTCTGTGTTGTTTGCAGGCGCTGTATCATTCTGGCATTCATGGTCCATGTTTCACAACCATATGTCAGAACAGGCAGAACACATTGGTCATACAGTCTCCTTTTTAGGAAGACTGGAATATTTGATTTAAAGATGTTCGCATTCTTGCCAAATGCACTCCATGCCATCTTCACTCTCCGGTTGATTTCTCCAAGAAGCGAACCATCAGTAGTGATGAGTTGACCTAAGTAAACATAGCTGGTTACTTCTCCAAGTTCTGCTCCGTTGATATGTATCTTCTCAGAATTTGTGAAGGAGTTGTACATAACCTTTGTTTTATTAAGATTCATCTTAAGTCCAGCTTCTCGGCTTGCTTGCTCAAGCTCTTCAGTTCTTCTAAGGAGCTCTTCTGGGCTCCCTGCGAACAGTATGATATCATCTGCAAAGCGCAGGTGACTCAGATATTCTCCATTTACCTTTATGCCTTTTTCCTCCCAGTCTAGCCTTTTGAATACTTCCTCTAGAGCTGCTGTAAATAACTTAGGGGACATAGTATCTCCTTGTCTCACTCCCTTTTCGGCCTTAAAGGCACTCGTCTCTTCATGCAGCTGGACAGATGTTGTCGCATTTTTGTAGATATTCTTGATCAAGGTTATGTACGTTTCTTCTACTCCTTGTTTCTTTAGTGCACGTAACACCGACGAAGTTCGGACAGAGTCGAATGCTTTCTCGTAGTCGATAAAGCACATACATAGAGGTAATTCATACTCGTTGGTCCGACTGATTACCTCTCTCACGACTTGGATGTGGTCCATCGTGCTATACCCACTGCGAAATCCAGCTTGCTCTCTGGGTTGGGCAGCATCAAGATGGTTTTGAAGGCGCATAGTGAGTATTTTGGTGAATATTTTGTAGACTGTTGGGAGTAGGCTGATCGGTCTGTAGTTATTCAAGTCTTCTTTGGAACCTTTCTTGTGCAGAAGGATAATACATGCGTGGTTCCATGTTTCTGGTATCTTTTTCTTCCTCAGACAGGAATTAAAAATCTTAGCGAGAATTGTTTCCGTATGATTCCCCATTGCTTTGAATACTTCCGCTGTGATACCATCCATTCCAGATGCTTTTCCATTCTTCATACTTCTGATTGCGTGTCTCACCTCTTCCGGAAGGATACCTGGGACCTCTTCGGTGGGCATGTTTGCATCATCATTTACTTCATCATTTCCTAGAGGATCCTCATACAGCTTGGTGTAAAATTCTTGTACCCGTTTCAGGATGAGTTTCCTACTATGGGTTATGGAGCCGTCTTCTAGCATCAAGGCCACCAGCTGTCTCTTTCCGATCGAGAGATGTTGCTTCATTTTCTTGTAACTTCTATTGTTTTCTATGGCTTTCTCGATTAGTTCATAATTATATTTTTTCACATCTTCCTTGATGCACTTCCTTAGAGTTTTGTTTAGTTCTGCAAAATGGATCATTTCTTTAGGATCATTAGTAATTAACATTTTCCTTCTTTTTTCCATCAGCAGTCTTGTTTTTTCAGTCAACTTTTTCTCTGGCTTTGTTTTAACTGTTCCGCCTATTTCTTCAGCAGTTTCCTTGAGTATCTCTATAAATTGGGATTCAACTTCTTGGTCTTCCAGTGCACTGAATCGATTTTTCAGTTGGAGTTGAAATTCTTCTTTTCGTTCTTTTAGCACCTGCGTGTTGATAATAGACTTAGGCTTCTTCTTTATAAGCTTCTGTCTTTCTAACTTTGAGTTGAATTTTATTCTGCATCTTACCAAGCGATGGTCGCTTCCAGTTTTAAACTGGTTGAGGACGGAGCAGTCTTCAGCCAATTGCTTCTTATTTACTAGTATGTAGTCAATTTCGTTTTTGGTACCATTGGGTCCTTTCCAGGTCCATTTTCTATTGGGATTCTTTTTGAAGAAAGTGTTCATTATATATAGACTAGTACATTCAGCAAAGTCTACAAGGCGGTCCCCTCGTTCATTTCTGTCTCCATAGCCCCATTTTCCAACTGCGCTGTCGTCTTCCTTTTGTTCTCCTACCTTGGCATTGAAATCACCCATGACCACTTTTAGATGGCAGCTTCCTTTGTCGTGCAGTTCTCCAACTTCTTGGTAAAAATCTTCCACTTCCTCATCCGAGTATGATGACGTTGGTGCATAAACTTGGACTATTTGAAGTTGATATCTTTTATTTATTTGAAGCACTAGTCTAGCTGCCCGCTCGGATGAACTTTCCATTTCCACGATATTATTCTTCAATTTTTTGTTGATGATGAATCCAACACCTCCTGTTCTTCCTGTGTCAGTTCCCCTGTAATAAAAAATATCTCCACTCTTCAACTCCAATAGGCCTTCACCTTTTCTTCTCACCTCACTAAGTCCTAAAATGTCCCACTTGATCTTCTCCAGTTGTTCTTGGAGCTCTTGAAGTTTATCTTCACTGGACAAAGTCCGGCAGTTAAAGGTAGTTAGGTTGAGGTTAAAGGAATTGGGTAAGGATGAGAAAGAGTGGCAGTGGGCGTTTAACCTCCGGGGATTCTTAGCACCCTCTGCCTTCCTGCCTTGTTCCTGACCACTGCCACGGTCAGAGGCAATCCAGCCTCCGGAGAATGAGGGCCGTTTTTTATGGGTGTACATGTCATGGGGGGATTGTGGGCCTTAAAACACCACGCTGGCCCAGAGCGGGTTGGTGAGTACCTCTTTCACTTTGGCCGGAGATATTGCAGAAAGACTTCACAGCATGGTTGAACCTACCGGTGTCCGAGGACACCACTGTTCTTCGCCCTTTAGCCTCCGTTTACACCCTTCCGCCGACTTTGAGGCAGTGAACTGAGGCAGTTGGAAGGGATATATATATATATATATATATATATATATATATATATATATATATACTTATATATATAATGTCTGACTATTTCTTAAACATATGTTAATTCTCCAAAAGTACTTACATATATCCGAACATTCGTAATATTAACTAATAATATACAAAACTTAAAGCAACTATATGGTAAAATAATGAAAATGGCTGCATCAACATTTACATAAAATTATCTCCTTACTCGTTTTAGGAATCGTTATAATAATGCACGATGCCTAAACAACGAAGAATACATGTCAATTATTTATTTATAAAGAAAGATCAGTTATGAATTGTTGCAAAGCTTATTTAAATTTATATTTGATAGATGTATACCAGCTAAACTATTTTTATTTTTTGTTTTATGTGTTACTGAGGATAATATACACCGAGTTAAACCTATCATATAACTTACAGTTTAGTATTCAAGGAACTTCCTCGTGTATAAATATTCTTATGGTGTTCAATACCTCGTTTAATAATCTATCTAATTGGTAAACATGGGGCGTAGTAAACAACAACTAAGCAATCTTGTCTCAAAACCGCCTGTTCAGATTGAACACGCTGTGATCCATATTAAAGTGACGTAATTGGCGGGCGCTTTCCGAAAGCGTAGATGTTTTCGTTATTTCTCATTTATCCTAAGGTTGCGCATAGAGGACAATGCAGTGTACCAAAAATCCTTAAAATTCCCAAGAGGCGCTAAATATTAAATAAAATGCACGTTTTAAAAGTCTTGATTAAGGCATAAATTGCTATACAAAAATAAAAGTATTGGTCAGAAATTTTCCCCCTTTTTTCAGAAATCTTGTAAATCGCTACATTTGCTAAAAAGCATCATTTTTTTCAATCGCAAATGAATTACCGACTTCCGCTTGTGTGTCCATAGTGTATTTTTACAGACTTTTAATAAATATGTATTGGGCGTTCACGAAGCTAAAATTCCTGAATCAGGCAGCAGACAATGGTTTTTATGAAGGGTAATATGGAAACATCTTCCTTTTAGGATAAAACAGCAGTTAAGACTACTTTCTCATACACTAAAATAAACTATTTCGTTTTATAACATCGACTTTTATTTTGGGAGGACGAGGATTAAAAGTTTAGGAGCAGTGATCTACGTGAAAGAGTCCTTTTCAAGGAAGCGAGGTGCGTCGGTTTTTAAATCGATTCCTGAGTTTTTCTCGAGAATTTCAAGGAGACGAAATGCGGCGATCGATTTTCTGGAAGCACTTTAATGCCGTCGGAAGCGTAGACGTTTGATTTTCCGATTTATTGACTTATCAGTTCGTCATTTGTCTTTCGTGGATCGATTGGAAAAATGCAGCGAACCACCCGAACAATCCATAATAGCTATCTAGGCTGCTAATTCAGGCGACGGGACGTGTCTTTCTCAGTTCATCCCTATAGCCTTCACTCACCTTACTTAACAGATTTCCTTTTGAAGGAGGACACGTAATTTGGAACTGGGCCAGCTGAGTTTCGGAGCACGTTTAATGGATACGGGTGGTTTTTTGGCAGACAGGGGTGAAGGAGAGTATGACAGTTCGAGGAATAGAAGGGAAGGACATTTGATCTTCCCCGAAGGGCTGGAGTTTACAACTTTCTTCCTGTAGAACTTCAGCAGTAGTTCGATACTTTATAGGACCCTCAGATTTCCAAAAAAAAGCTTTTTATTTATCTTAGCCTGCATTTTTCATCGGCATAAATGTTGACTTTGAGACGATTTTGTTGACCGGAAATTTATGAAAGGAGAATAAGAGGTAAATTGAGCGGTACTTAGGTTTTTTTATAGATAAATACTTGTAATACCTATTTGACGTTTTTGTCAGTTCCCTCCTCTACACGTAAAAAAGATAGAGTCCAACAAGGAACTTGTTTCATAGTAAACATGACGATGGATTTTATATGCGTGTATTTTTTGGATAATTTTTTTATCCAAAATTGACTGTAAATGCTCGGTGTATCAGTCCACTGGCTATATTCGCGCTGGTAATGATACATTTCCGCACTTCATCTGAAGTCAAAACTTTCTACATATATTATTTAATTAGCATTCGTGAATTATGAGTTAGTAATTTTTGTGAAAACGTCTCCAGTATTGATCATTTCATCGTTACTTATAATGTGCTGACGAAAATTACACCCTGCAGTCTTCACGTGGGATAAATTTCATGGAAATGTTTTCTACTAGACGTAAATCGAAGCAAATATTTTTAGTTCACGAATGAAAAATCTGGGTCGGTCCACTGCTGCTGCATCGATCTCGTGTATTTTTAATACTGGCCAATTAACTGGGACATTATTAACTGATTTAAAAGAAAACTGCAGAATTACAAGTAACCTTTAAATATCTCCATAAATACGAAATACAGATTTGCTTGGATTGCAGATTTATTGTGTACCAGAAATAAGCGCAGATTTAAATAGTTACAACGATGAACGGGACTGACGTAGATATCCCTTCAATATTCTTGCAGTTGGGACGAAAGTAAATCCTTCCGACTCGATTATTTTATATAGGAACGCGCACGTGACGGATGCACGAGAAAATTAAGCGCCCCCTCTTCAAATCAGAAGTAACGAGGAACGAGTTTAGCGAGTCCATCCACGCTTCGCTTTTACTGTTCCGCGCGTTAATTCCCCTCTTATTATGATTGCCCCGAAATGGCGCATGGAAAAATTTCATTTTCTCTCTCCGTTCCCTTCCCCTCCACTCCCTCCCCCTCCACTCCTCTCCCTACCCCCTCCGCTCCCTCCCCCCTCCACTCCTCTCCCTCCACTCCACTCCCTCCCCCCTCCACTCCTCTCCCTCCACTCCTCTCCCTCCACTCCACTTCCTCCCCCCTCCACTCCACTCCCTCCCCCCTCCACTCCACTCCCTCCACTCCACTCCCTCCCCCCCTCCACTCCACTCCCTCCCCCCTCCACTCTTCTCCCTACCCCCTCCACTCCACTCCCTCCCCCCTCCACTCCTCTCCCTACCCCCTCCACTCCACTCCCTCCCCCCCTCCACTCCACTCCCTCCCCCCCTCCACTCTTCTCCCTACCCCCTCCACTCCACTCCCTCCCACCTCCTGCCTTCCGGTCCCTTCTCTCCTTGCAGACGTGACCTCTGACGTAGAGTAAAAATTGAGCGAAAGTGTAACGCGGGTGGTTGCGTGGTTTCTCGCCGAGAAGGAGGGTCGGAATGGGTCAAAGGGATCCTAAAAAGCGCCTCTCTCCGTGACAAAAGGACAGAGAGAGAGAGAGAGCGAGTTGAATTTTGCCGGTAGGGAAGAAGGAAATGTAGGCGGTGTTCAAATGTTTTCACCTCAGGAGCCCCGCCCTGTCCGGCTTCCGCATCGTGCCACCTTCCCTGCTATTTCCTCTCCCTTTCACTTCTCTCTCTATCCATTCATTCTGCACCCCACCCAATACATACTGCCTTTCTCCGCCACCTATTTCTCTTTTGCCCTATCCTTTACAGCCCACGCCTCCTGCCACCCACAGCCCCACCCTCCTCCCTCTGTTTTCTTCCCTTCAGTCCTCTTAATTCCTCCCCTCCATCCCTCTTCGTTCCTCCCATAGTCCTCTTAATTCCTACCCCATCCACTTCTTTCCTCCCCCCCCAGCCCTTTTCCTCCTTCCCTCCATTCCCTCCTTCCCTCCATTCCCCTTCCCTCGTTCCATTCCTATTATAACCTTCGATTTCTTAACCCTCCCTCTCTCTCTATCTCTCCCTTCATACTGTTTTCTTCCCTCCCTCTCCATCCCTCTTCCTTCCTCTCTCCCTCCATTCTTACATTCCTCCTCCCTCATCTTCCTCCCTCTGTCTTCCCCCTTCCCTCTTTCCCCCGTTTCTCTCTCTCTCTCTTTCTCCCTCCCATTCACCATCGTATATCCTCCAGCAACCTATACTCCTTGGGCCCATGTCATCCCTCACGGCATGCCTATATTCACGCCCTCCGGCTCCGCCCTCTTCCCTCTCTCTCTTTTTCCTCTCCCCACGTAGACTTCTTTCCTCCTGCCAATTAACCCGACACTCCTCTTCCCTCCCATTTGCTTTTGACCTTTGCTCTGAAGCCGCCTCTTCCACTTCTCAACCTCTCCCCTACCCTTTCACTCTTTCTGGCTCTAATTCGCTCTCTCTCTCTCTCTTCTCTCCAGTCTCTCCTCTCTCCCGTCTCTCTCCCCCTCTTCCCCTCCCGTTACAAGCGACCCCACCCCTTTGCGATTTCGGCGACTCCCCGGTAATTTTGAGGACTCGAGTCTCTCAAAGAAATTAAGGTATGTTGCGCGTGTTTGCTCATTTAAAAATCATTCCGAGCAAATAAGGAGGGTTCCGCTCGATAAATGTTTTAATTCACGATTTTTCCAAGGCTTCGCCTCTAGTGTGAAAAATGCAGGCACTGATTTCACATACTGAGGACCTTATTTATTAAGGCTAATTGTTGGTTAATCCACGATTCCTTTTTAGTGAGCGTTGTTAATGTAAAGTCATTTGACCTGTTTACCGTCGGCGGGTGTCAAATGTTTATTGAAAGAGGAAGAAATCCTGGTATGCATCTTTTTTTTTAATTACGTCATTTTTGTAAGTAAAATAATTTCCGCATTTTTATGTTTGTCCTTTGAGCGTTGTGAAACGCGCATGAATACATAGGCACCGACAAATTCTTTTTAA
The DNA here is from genome assembly GCA_036926305.1 of Uropetala carovei. Classification (NCBI taxonomy): domain Eukaryota; kingdom Metazoa; phylum Arthropoda; class Insecta; order Odonata; family Petaluridae; genus Uropetala; species Uropetala carovei. The sequence continues at coordinate 1,685,433 of JAXCHB010000257.1, read as the reverse complement.
TTTCAATCTATTTTACACCATATAAGTAACGACCATCCAAATTGTCTGAATTGAAGTTTATATGTGTAAGCATTTATCAACAAATTTTTCTGTCAGTTTCAAATTTATTTTAGCTGCAATTATTTTACAATTTTATTTTGTTAAAGTGAGCTGGGATATTGTAAACTAGTTTATTAAAACTATTTTGGGTTGGATTCGTTACTTAGTGCATTTTTAAACGTTAATAACTTATTATGACTGAATGAACTTATTAATTTTAAAAATTAAAATTAATTTTTAAAATATCTCAGTAGTCACATACATCCTGCAACAATCTACTTGAGATTTTTTTACTCCTATCCTTATAGCCTAAATTTAATAAATTAATAACATATGAACACACAAATTTACAAGTTAACTCAATAGAATACAACTTTCTTAAGCGAACTATTTAGACCTGAAAATTACGCGTTACACCTATATTGTACCTGTACTCATCTCTAACCCATCTCCCTTATCCGATCACTAATCCCAATCCTCGAAAAATGCAGCGAATAAAGTTACAAAAAAGGAACTGTCCATCCGTTGACCGCGGAACGACGCACGGTCCGTCGGGCCCGGCATGAAATCTTTCCCCCCACTGCTACCCGTGCGCTTCCAGCCTCGCTTCGCTACGGAGACGTCACACGTTTCCCCGCAGAAGTGTCCTCTTGCGCGTCTTTCATGAATATTCACGCTTTATGTCCGCCGTTCCCCTTAAAACCGTGCACACACACACAGGCACGGCCAGTATCATCATCCCTCACCCCCTTTTTTCACCCGCCACGCCCTTAGACCGCCGTCTCCGCCTCTTCCCATTTCCCTTATCTCCGCCTCTCCTTCCTCTTCCCTCGTTCTCTTTTCTCTCTCTCCCTCCCTCTCTCTCTCTCCCTCCCTTTCTCCCTCCCTCCCTCCCTCTCCCTCCCTCTCCCTCCCTCTCCCTCCCTCTCCCTCCCTCTCCCTCCCTCTCCCTCCCTCCCTCTCTCTCCCTCTCTCTCTCCCTCCCTCTCACTCTCTCCCACCCTCCCTCTCTCCCTCCCTCCCTCTCTCCCTCCCTCCCTCTCTCCCTCCCTCTCTCCCTCCCTCCCTCTCTCTCCCTCCCTCCCTCTCTTTCCCTCCCTCCCCCTCCCTCTCTCTCCCTCTCTCTCTCTCCCTCTCTCTCCCTCTCTCTCCCTCTCTCCCTTTCCTTCTCTCCCTCCCCTTCTCTCCCTCCCTCTCTCCCTCCCTTCCTCTCTCCCTTCCTCCCTCTCTCCCTTCCTCCCTCTCTCCCTTCCTCCCTCTCTCTCCCTCCCTCCCTCTCTCTCCCTCCCTCTCTCCCTCCCTCTCTCTCCCTCCCTCTCTCCCTCTCTCTCTCCCTCCCTCTCTCTCTCCCTCCCTCCCTCTCTCCCTCCCTCTCCATCTCTCTCCCCCCTCCCTCTCTCTCTCCCTCCCTCCCTCTCTCCCTCCCTCCCTCTCTCCCTCCCTCCCTCTCTCCCTCCCTCCCTCCCTCCCTCTCTCCCTCCCTCCCTCTCTCCCTCCCTCCCTCTCTCCCTCCCTCCCTCTCTCTCCCTCCCTCTCTCTCCCTCCCTCTCTCCCTCTCCCTCCCTCTCTCTCTCCCTCGCTCTCTCTCTCCCTCCCTCCCTCTCTCTCCCTCTCTCTCCCTCTCCCTCACTCTCCCCCACCGCAAAATGCCAACTCCCACCCATTTACCCCGCGATGATTACTCCTCTCACGCCCCATTTCCCCGATCCTCCATCTTATCTCTCTCCCCCTCTCCTTATCCTCCATTTCCTTTATTTTTACCTTCGCGAAAACTCTCCCAAGGGTATCATCATTGCCATTTTTCCCGGCGTCGCGCGTCTGTTGTTGTGAATGGGAGCTTCCTCTCACTTTCTTTCGTCCTTGGTTTTTTTTTGCTGGTCGTTCCGCACTCTCGTTCGCACGCAATTTGTCGACGCCCTCACCGCAATACGCCCTCGTCGTTCTTCTTCTTTTCTCCATCCTCTTATTCCACTTTCCGTTTCGCGTTCGCTCACGATTCTCGAGAGCGTGGTTGGTTTTTCACTTTCGTTTTAAAGGTTTCTCTTCCTCTTCGTCCCGCTCGTGCTCTTCTCCCTACGGTGCGTTCTCGCGAGTAGGCCGTTGAGGAATAACCCAATTTTTTCGGCGAATTTTGGAGTGTTTTACGTTTTTTTAGGTAACGGTCTCTTGTTTCCCTAAGGAAAAATTTGCTCTAGTTAGTTAGGCATTGACTCTTGTTTTCTGAAACGAATTTACCATGGTAAATTATGGAATGATGTTAGTACGCTTAATTTACGTATTTGTTTTTTTAAAGAGATTCATGGAGTTCTATAGTCGTTCCTTCTTTTATGACCACTTATAAAATCCGGTCGCTATTTAATTCTGTTTTTATAAACCACAAAGCAGATCTTTACATTTTTCCCGTGTAAAAATCACTAGACTACATTCGGCTAATTAGTTACAGATAACCAGGTCATGATGTCATATAAAGTTTCATACGAATCCCATTATGGTCCTTATTCCAAATACGAGAGTTAGGCTATCGTTTTATATTTTGATTGATTTGATATTGGCTAGCGTTTTCCGTGAACGAGCAAATTCTCTTTCACTCGTAAACGGTATTGATCTAAACACATGAGCAAGAGTGGAATATTCAGAAGATTTTTTGTTCATAGATATGATGTATATTTGAAAGAAAGGAATATTATATTTGAAAGTAACTGAGATATTGCCACAGGATTTTTGTGTTTTCTCAAAAAAACTAATATTATTACTATCATGCTATAAGTATTAATTGTGGTATACAGACTAACTATATTCCGTCATTTAACATTGAAACTCTTACAGCAAGAACGAGAATTTCATGCAAATACCAGAATATCATTTATTTGATTGCTTATCTTGAATGAGACGAAATGTTTTCTCTTATTCTACTCACCGAAAAAGTTCACTCACATTACATTCCAAATAAGTATTATAAAAATTAAGAAAATCCTCAAAATATCAGGATGTATTTTTTTAACCGCAGTCTTGGCAAGCTCTAGACAATCCGTCCTCCTCCTGCTAAACTATCTGCTGTATCACACTAGGTGTATAATTTTTATCTTACAGGCATTACGATAATTGTTCACTATTGATAATGTGAACCACAATATTAACGGGAGATATAAGTAAAAGCCTTCGAGGAGGACTTAAACCGTTATGAATGGGGAAATTTAAGTTAAAAAAAAGCTTCCCGGGGTGCGTTCAATTTTCTTGGATCGTATCTGCAATAAGCCTTAAGGGGGGAAATATACGAACCTTTGTTGTCACCAATGGTCGATTTTCTGGAAACGGTTTTATGGGCATATGTTCCAAATAGCGTACTGTCAGCAATTATGAAGTGGAAATTGCGTAGTTGCGTCATTTAGGAGCTTAAAACGCATGCGCGCTAAGCAAATTGGAACGTGAACGTCGAATTCGGATCGATACAACGGAAAATGAACAATTTAACCCTTTACGTTTGAAGTGACTGCTTGGGGTTTATAAATAGGGAAGTAATTTTGTAGCAGCGCGGTGCAGAAGAGAGGAAAAAGCAATCGCTGTATTTCGAGAAAATAGGAAGGGATGTTTAGAATATAGCTTCCTGCCTGTGACCTTTGTATTCTACATTGGAGAATTCAACATAAAAAATTATGTAGGTACCGTAATATAGCTATGCTAGCATGAACTCGGGACGATATATATTTTTTCTCGTTATTATCATCTAATTTTGCCTCGTATTATAGTCCTTCAATTCTTTTATAAATAAAATGTTGGTTATATTCTTCGCGTTACAAGCGCCATCACGTTATTATTATAATGTTTAGAATTGGTACTGCACGCTTATATTGAGAATAGATTTTTTTCGCGTCACGCGTTCGAAAACACTCTTTCGAGGTGGTTCCGCCTGTCAATTACCCTTTTCTCTCATCTCTCTCTCTCTCCCGACACTAAGATTGCAAAAAACAACCTCCCTCGCGATGTTGTTTCAACGAGCCACATGTTACCACCTCTTCCTTTCTCTCTCTCTTGTCTTACGCGTCACGCGACTCGCCTCGCGTTATTTATACATTCTTTTATTTCCGCGCGCCTCCGTCATCACCCTCTTTCTTCCCCCCTCTTCTCATTGTGTGGACGCGGCCTCTTGTATACCATTCTTCCCGCCCACTGCCACCCCCACGATTCGCCGCGTCGCTCACCTCATTTGTTTTTCCTCCATCCTCTTGCTTTTGCCTCGCCGCTCCCTTTTTACCCTCTCTCCTATCACTTTCGCCATTCTCTTTCTTTGTCCGCCATGCCCAACCGCAAGCCTCTTTTTTTTTTTTAGCTGTTGCTGCTTCGCTGTCGGTTAAGCGTCCCATGTATTTTTCACTTCTCTTGATTTTTCCAACTCTCCGAGTCGCAATATTCTCAGTTAATTGTCAAACCGTGGTCACAGGGCGTCTCCCGTTTCATTTACGACCCATCAAGCGAAAATTCTCAGCCTAGTCGTCGAATAAGTTTCGAGCCTTTATCTCCTCATTTCGTTTCTCGTTTAACGTCCGCTAGCTTTAAAGAATGCGTTAAAATGGTTCAAATATTTTTTTTTTAATTTTCGGAGTTTCACGTGAGCTTATTACTTCGATCTGACTTTTTTAAATCACAGTTTATGATTTACTGATATCTGTTCCATTTAGTTTAAAATTGTGTCGGATATTTATCATTTTTATAGTATTATTATTTTAAGAAGTTGATATATCCTAGACAAGCTCGTGCAGTTTTGAATATGCAATTACAGAATTATAGTGTACACACACACAGCCAATAGTATCTATTTTTTCACCCTCCATCTCTTTCTCCCGTTTGGCATTTCAATTTCCGTCTCTTCCGATTTCTTGGCTCATCCCGCTTCTCTTGTATTTTCCCTTCCAGTTCCAGCGTTTTCGATTGATGGTACTTTTTAAGCATTTCGTATAATTTCTGTAGAAATATTCGGATGCACCCCAAAGCAAACCTTATGTTCTTTTTGCTCGTGTGTAAGTGTTCGTGCAAAGGAAAGGTAGTACTCCCAGCCATTTTCTGACGGGAAACTGTGTGTTAAAGTATGGATATCTTGCGGTTAATACTCGAGCTTGAAATTGTTTAGCAATAAATTTAATTTATTTTGATTGACAGCTTTATTCCTTGAATATTCTCGTGTATCGAATTATATGGTATGAGACTCGACCGTTTTTTCTCATCAAATTAGAAAATAGTACTTTGGTACTGATTGTTTAATAGAGGCTGAATTCACGTATTTTAAAGTAGTTTTAAAAAATTATACACGATTAAAATAATGATGCAACACATTAAAGGATAAATAAAATGTCATTTATCAGTTATTTGTAATTAAGTAGTCTATGTAAATTTTTCCGCAAATTTCAAAGTGAACATATAAATTTAACTCGAGAGAATATTATCCCTCAGCGTGCACTCATTTCGCATGAGTTCATTTTACGAAATTTTCCCCGAGGAACAGAATTTAGAAATAACTTTTCACGTCCAAACAGTTCCATATTGTCCTGTTGGTCAGTTTAGATAACCCATACACTGTGTTTCTCCTAACAAAATTATTGGACAGTTATTCTCCAACTGATTATTTTACTTGCGGAGCACATTTTATGAGGGCGGCACATGCTCGCAAGTTACCAAAGTTACGTCCGCGATGATTTCGTAAATAACACAGGAGAATGAAAAAAACGGCCGACCCCAACGCGTCCCTTCCGAGATACGATATTACGTCGGTGACGAGCAGAGGGCAAGTTAAGCAACGTCTCTACGTCTCAAGGAGTTAAGCTGTTCGCAACCAGGAAAGAGTTGATTTAATTCTTTCTTGGGCTTTCCTCGCCTCTTCCCATTTGCGTTACTTATTTAGTTTTTTCTTCCCGGCGCGAAGATTTTTTTACTGCGGAGGAAAGGTCGAAATGATGGGTTAACTGGAGAGTAAGTGCGAAGATTGGGTCGACGCGATTTGTGAAAATTAGAGGTCGCCGACGCCAGGAACGATCGAATCATGGAGGTTAGAGGCACCGACGACGGGAACGAATGGAATGGAGCAAATTGCGAGAAAACGTCTAAACAAGATAGGTCGTGGGCCACCACGAGGGAATTGATTCAGGGGCAAACGAAATAACCGAGCGGCGGCTTGAGGAGATGAATAAGCTTGTAATTGAAGGACGTTATGGCGCCACAAGCATTCCATGAAAGACCGAGGACGGAAAAGTAAGAAGGAAAAAAATTTAGATCGTTAATGAGAGGGCGGCAATTTCGCGCGGCGCGCGGAAAATTTAGGTCAAGAATTTCTCCAAGACGGAATGGGATGCAATCTCGGGAAGGAATTGATTTCGTTCGCGGAGCAAATTTCTTGAAAGTGAGGGATTCGATTCGGAGCAATTAGCAAAACAAATTGTGCGAGGAAGGAATTGCTTTAATATTTATAACCAATATGTTGTAAATTTTTCATCTCTACCATTAGCATAAATTTTGGTGAGCAAGGCAAAAACTTCGTTCGAATACCGGTCATGGCAGAATTATTTTCATATTTTCTTCTATTCCTGCATACGCCACCGTGGACCACGTAAACGATGAATTAAACAGAAAATTATAGTGCCTATGTATGATTACATGCAGGGGCAGGCCGAGGAATTTCGGCATCCCGGACGAGATAGAAATCTAGTACCCCTCCCCCCATTCGTAAATGTTTGTTGAGGTAATTACGAAGTACATGTACATCGCTCTGTTAAGATTATTGATAAACAAAATAACAGAATGAATACCATAAAGATTTCAGCCTGTTCTGCGATATAAATCGGTATCGAATATTTATTCACTTGCAAGTACATAATGTATAGATAGATGGTCGGAATAGCACCCCCAATGATTTTGGAGTCCCGGGCAGCCGCCCGGTTCGCCGGTACCTCCGACCGGCCCTGATTACATGTATGAATATAAAAACATCACTAGCCGTTTCAGTGCATTGAATGTTAAAGGCCATTTCGTTTCAACGCTGCTACTGTGTTGTTACGACTTAAATTTTTTTCCTCCTTACTATGATGTCACGTCTATATTTGTTTTTGCGTACATGTACATAAAAGCAGATTCGTGCGTGTCAATTATACCTCTCAAATCTAACGTTGGTGGATTTAAACCCACAGCGTACAGGGGCGTCCCTATTAGTCCTGCAAATGTCAACAGGGTCGCATGCCGTTTATGAGATAAAGATAGATAAATAAATATGCCGTGTATCGCAGGGTTTTAAATGCCAAAAGTCACACGAGGATAAAATTTTCTCGTATGGATTTTTATGCGACTTTAACGACGGAAACGGGGAGAGGATATTCGAACGACCCCATTTACAGTCACCTATCTGCGTCGGCGGACTTCGACACGCTTTGGAAAAATATTCGGATGAGAAGCGGCGAAAAATGACCGAAATTGAAACATAAAGCACGCACGCGGTACGCCCAAAAGGAAGGCTTAGATGGTAACATCTCAGCCGGTTCTTTGTGGAGAGAGAGGGTGGTCAGGGGGGAGAGAAGAAAAAACCTCAGAGGGAGACAGCGATGGGGAAAAGATCGAGTGCTGGAGACGCCATGTTTGATAGAATGTGAAGATGTCACATCAAAAGAATTTATTTTGAATATTAGTAAAGATCTTTGATGACAATAGGACTGGATGAGTCACGATTAACCATTCTGGAAGATGCGACGTTCTGGTTCGAGTTGAATGTAATCTGTTATATCAGGGGTACACAGCGCACGGCCCGCTGGCCGAATACGTCCCTCCGACACAATTATGCGGCACGATCGAAGCAGGAAGTAAGTAATCTAATTCATTCCTTTTATGCAAAAAATCAAATCAAAATTTATAACTAAAATGTATTTGTTTGCCACTTCATTTTTGTCACAAATAAGTTAAAGTTAAGTTAAAATTGTTATGTTAATTAATATATACACAATAGTGTGCTTACATTTTTATTGTGAGCAAAATTTTCATATTGTGGCCCGATTAGGTCCAGTCAAGGTCGATTTTGGCCCGTGCCAACTTTTGAGTTGTACACCCCTGTGTTATATTACCCCCACTCTTCGCAGTTAGTAATACATAGCACCCTGAATTTCACCAGAGATTCTCTAAAAAAATCTCACTTTCTGCATCTACAGACAGGTGTAACTGTACATTCATATTAGTAAGGTTTAAAAAAATTGCAATATTGTGAGATTGATTCATCTTTCATATGGAAAATTGGCTTCATGCCCAGTGCAAATGTCACGTCCTTTTAAAGTAATGTATCTGGCAGATGATTCTGATTTAAGCAATGATGTCACGTTTCATTTTTCCTTTCATTGTCACGAAAGTTTGCTTAGTCTAATTAGGCTAAAAATTTCAGTTTTGTGTTAGAGTAGTCTAATAGCGTAATTATAAGTTCCAAGGATAATTTACCCAGAGAAAGTCGTTTTCATGGGTCCTTGTGTTTTTGAGGTTTAAGGGTACATTGTTTAAACGAATGGAAGAGTTTGGGTGAATATGTATGATTTTAATGTGGCCACGACGCTCTAAGCATTGAACAGTACTTTAAAGTTTTATACTATCGTTGATTTCTTCCTTAGAAGAATATTACTGTGGAGTGATTCTAAAATTTTTCCTACGTCGAGGGAATTTTGAAGTGATTGATTGTGATATTTGCGCTATTGCATTATTTGAAATGCATTCGTCATGAGTCTATTTTTATGGATATTATAACTGTTTGTAAACATTTTCTGTGAGGCCTAGCTCCAATTGACGTCACCTCATGCTCTGCCATTGTCGTAACTACCCCTCTCTAGAGGCTTCTACTGCGGGATTCTAAATTTACTCTTACGAGAAACGATCGATCACTCTCAGATAGAAGAGCAGAAAGGACCTGGCAAGTTTTTAGGCAACTATTCATTGATTTTTTAAAAGAACCAATCCATCTCGCATTTTAAAACAAATGTTCCATGTATTTAAACATTTCAATTGATCCCCATGGAAACGGAGTAGTCCTAACTCGAATGTTTCAGGATTATATCGACGATATATTCCTGAATATCGACTTTTAGGTCCCTTACAATAAAGTTAAAACCGATATTCCTCTTCCGTCAATTTTTCATCTTCGAGTTTGAGTTTCGGTGGGCTTTGACGGTTGACGAGCGTTTAATCGCGGAGTTTTAGAAAATATTTCAGCAATCCAAACTTGGCAAGCCCTCAGCGTTTGTCTCTAATTAAGAGTTAGCTCTCCTAAAGTGATTCTACGACGCTTTATTATTTTCGCCTATTTTTTTCGTACGAGAACTTAATTTTCCACGGAATAAAAGATGTGGTTTAAAAAATTATTATTCCGAAATTTCCCAGAGCTCTCTTCCTACTCAACCTCGGGAGAAATCTTCCTTCCATCTCTTTCCCTGACGCACTTTCGGGTAGTCTTCAAAATATCTCATCCAGACATGCTACGCGCTTCCAGATATTTTTTCAATTTTTTTTTAAGTTCAAAGCGAAAACGAAGACGTGCGCGGATCTCTCCTCTCCTTCAGTTGTCTTCCTCAGCCTCCTCCTTAAACCCCACTCCCTGTGCCCGGGGGGAGTAAACTTAAAAAGGCTGACGTGAGGGAGGAGGTAGAAAAGAAGGGGTAGGCGGTAAATAAATAGAAAAAGAGTCGATGCCAAAAAAAAAAAATAAACGGCGGAGTTAAAGGAATCTCTGGGAGAGGAAAAAAGTGGAACACGTCATACTCATACCACCTTGAAACCTCGCGAATGAAATGACCTTGCCGTGGATGAGGGATACGGAGTGGGAGGATGTAGGGTGTAGGAGGGCACGACGTGACTGGTTAGACACGCTGGGGAATCCGTGACAGCAAAGTGGAAGTCATACTGCGCCCTCTTGTCTCTTCCACGTAGAGGGCGCCACGTTGGCGTATTTTCCGCGCAAAAAAAAGAGGCATTTTTCGCGTCCTATACCTCCCACTGTCCCGGCTGCTTCCGTGCTCTTCGTGCAAGCTTAGATAAGGTGAAGAGAGGGAGATAGGGAAGGTTAGAGATATGGAAGAGGTGTAAAGAGGGGGGGGGAAAGTGGGGCGGAGAGGGAGGAAAAGAGAAGAGGGAAGAGAGGGTAAGATAGGGGCCGAGAGGGATGTTGAAGAGCAGAGAGTTTTTGGAGAGGGGTGTAAAAGGAGGGAGGGAGAGGGAGCGTGAGAGCGGTTGACAGGTAGAGGGGAATGGAGACGTTCGGAGAGGAAGAAGGAGCTGGAGGAATAGGAGAGAGAGAGATGGAGTAAGATAGGAAGGGAATCGGAGGATAAGTTAGCGTGGGACCGCTTCTTGCGGTGAGTAAAAAGGTAGGCGGAAGGCAAAGCGGGTGGGAGCAACGGATGTTTCCCCTTCTTAACTTTAATGGTTGCGCAGAGAGCTCGGCGATTGTCTCCCCTGTAATCTCGATGCTCCAGGAGACAAACGTGTCGCTGTAAAGCACTCGTGGTTTTGTCGAAGTGCAAAAAATTAGGGTCGAAACACGATGGAAGCTTTGTTTTTTTTTTTTTTTTGCTCCTCGAAATTGCCTTAACGATGGGATTTGAAATCGCCATTTTTCTGGAAACTCGAAGGATGAAATTTTTCGCTGGGAGGAGATATAATCTTGGCGTTAAAGTGAGGGCTTTAAATGGAACAGAACTGTTTTTTCTAGAACTTTTCTGATAGTATCAGAAGTGTCCTTGATGTATAGTAGCTTTCTGGTTGCTCCAAATATTGGGTAACTTTAATTGATTCTGGGGAAAGATAATAAGAAGGAATCCATTGTGTTGCGTCAAGGATTTTACCCAAGTGTGATTAACAATTCTTACATGGATGCATTAATCACGTTATTGGGTTAATTAAATCTTTTCAAACTGTTAGAAACTTAACGACATACTTTAATGTCTTGTTCATGACTAGAGATATAAAGGTAATATCTTATGTAATAAAATTGAATGTCTGTTCATCCGTGTGTTCCTTATACATTCCCACGCCCTTTGAGCTATCGGGATCAAACTTTGCAAATTGACTTCATATGACTCTACGAGTAACATAGGGTACCTGGAATTTCCAAAATCGGCGCGGATTTGATTGCAGGAGACAATTTTATTTTCCCATAAGTTTACACGGGATTTTTCAAAGTGCAAGGTTTTTCTCCTTCATTCGTTAAAATAAGTAAATATGGACCAATTTTCTTCGTTTTTGCTTTATTCGAGGGCTAAAACTCTATACTGTCTTATTCTTGCAATGTTTACATGTTACACGGTCGAATCATTCAGAAATATGCAATTGTTTTAGAAATTTTACGGATATTTCGTACTCTAACCGGACGTTGTCAAGGCGACCGTTATTGTTGCCTCCGATTCAATTAATGTCAATTAAACCTTCAAATATGTGAAAGAATAGCGTTATTCGCTTCGAACTTTTGTTTAAGCATCGATATTAATGATGTATAGCAACGTACATAGGATAATTATTCGGTTGACTGCGTATGGGAAGCGTTTATAACGACAATTCATCGCGTGTATGCTGGAATATTACCTTCTATGTTAGTAAGTAAAACCTTTATATTATACATCTGTAAAGCTTACTAACGCACATTTATAATACTCTCCGTAGAAGTCACTCGACATAAGTTTGTGGTTATGAATAAAACGTCTAATCTATACAAGTTTTTCTAGGACGCCAACATTTGCCCAGAAAGTGACAAATGCTTCTTTGGTTCGTAAATGACACACATACCGCACAGCAATATATGGGGTATTTGCTGTAATTAGGAAGTAAGTATTCTTTATTAAAGATTCGATCCCATTTTGAATGTTCTTACAAGTAAAAATTCTTAAGATTTATGGATTACAATGTAAAGGCGACTTTCTCTTGGTCACTTAGTTACGTGTCTGGCATAACCCGGGCATCGCCGGGTACTTTCAGCTAGTTTTACATATTGTTATTACTCTGACGAAAATTAATATTAAATATGAATTTTAAAATTATATTATACATAATTGTATATTTAAGAAAAATTCAGGGAAATTCGATTCATCTAATATATTCCTTAACTTAATCTCATATCTGAGAATTCGCTTTGGAAAATATTGACCCGTTTCAACATGAATTTCAATCTTAGTTTCCAGTTTTTGTCTGGCATTTATTGAAAAAATGTCGGATGTATGTATTCAAATGCATGCAAATACAGCACTATATAAAAAGGACCCTTGAATTATTAATAAGCCACTTTTGTTTTCCTTTAAAAGGGAGGAAAAAATATTCCATCCTCTTCCTTCGCTTAATCCTTTTCGAGAGAGCTTTGCATCGCGTTCGTCTGTTCCCGGCAGAATCCTCCGTAATGGTAATCCATTTTCTAAGAATACTTGGGTATAAAGGCCTCCCTTTCCCCATTGAGGGATAGGCATAGCCAGTTAATTAAGCGCGTGCGTGGTTCGGTAGATTGTATAATGAAGAGGGCTTAAAATGGTGCTTCAAAGGAGCCAAAGGGGGTGGGGGTGGGTTTCCGACGCGTCTGCATGCACACACACACACACACATTCCACGCACAAAAAGTCTTTGGCCGTTTCTTTGTTTCTAAACGGGAGGAGTGCCTCCTCTTACCCTCTTTGGAACCAGATTTCAGGGGAAGACTTTTAATTAGGACCTTTTCCGTCGCTAACGGCCGTCCGTCGCGCGGTTTACCCCCTTCTCTCTCTTTGTCACTCCTACTCTCCTTAACAAGGGTATCCCAGGGCCGACCAGATATCCCAAAATTTCACTCATTCCGGCAATATTTTGTTTTTTTTTAATTTAAAGGTATATGTATTACATATACCTTTTTATGCCCAATCTCCATTTTGCCTC